>JAQNCA010000032.1:17138245-17172413 GCA_029783725.1 Acanthurus tractus | reverse complement strand
TTTTTATTCATCTTTTTTTTTTTTAACTGTCATGCCTTGCCATATGCGATTGAGTCATTCCCTGATATCACATGCAGCCATGTTTATGAAGATGTGGAGGGTGGAATGTCTGAATGATTTATGTTGCGGTCTGTTCCTCTGTCAAACATATCACATCAGTATCCTGTAATGTTGATCTACGTTGAAGAAAACATACAGTAGAGGACATATAACCCATAAATCCACCAATAAGAAAGAACATGTAATGAGTTAGATAAAAGTATTTTGAACTCATATAGCAATTCTTCTATTCTATTGTCAAATGAATTGGAGAAATCATATTTATCGGCATATATTTAATAAATTTTCCACCCACTGCTTTTGATATGTAACTCACCAGGCTGAAGAAGAGAGAACATTCTCAGATTTAGTGGGGAAATTGAGCTGGAGAACTCCCAAATTGGACCACATGAAAGCATGAGGCAAATCTTTGTAGCTATTGTACCTTGAATAAAAGTTATCTTTTTTAATTCCTAGAGTGTTTCATTGAGGCAAATTTCGCAATGATATTTTAATGAGAAATTCCTACAAATACTGTTGCTTTTTTATAGTATAAAACTGTTGCATTTTTAAATACTACATGAGCTGTGGTGCCAGACGGCAGCTCTTTTTGCCTGTAGGTAAAACCAAGAATTTTCTTTCTTGTATCCAAAACTGGCAACCTAACGGTAGAGATGCTCCCTGTTTCAGCTCTGTGTATCTCTAAGCATGCAGCTAGCGACGCCCTGCAAGCTCCAAATAATCCTGCATTCTGGCAGAGCACTATAGCCTAAAATAATGGGCAGCACATTATCTTAGCTAACAACATATTTCCTTGTCAAGGGCAATTTGGCAATGGGCTTGATGTTTAAGGACTCATAATCATTCGAATAGCATCAGCTAAACAACCCTTTACGATTGTGCAAGCATGCACACACACGCACACACGTATATTCCTGCACACAGCGTGGTCTGTGATTGATTAGCACAGTGGCACTGGTACAATAGCTTGGAGGGGGTGCAATCCTTAAATAGAAGGTTTGAAGGAAGAGCAAGGCAAGCCAAGAATTCTGATCAGCTGCAAGAAAACTGTTCTGGACGGTTTTCAAGTACTAACACACAATCCTCAGAAGAAAAAAGAAAATTCAACTTTATTTGTACTCTTCTGCACAAACGCTTGTTTCCTACATGACAATATTATGGCTAGCATTTCTGTTAAGGTAGAGGTGAGAGTTTGGTGATGCAAAATCAACACCTCTTATTGATATTTCTCAAAACTGTTAGCTATATAACTCTAAATTTTTAGCTTCCTAAATAGCAAAAACATGTGCAAGCAGTATTTGTGGTTGGCAGCTTTTTTACATTGTTCATCAAAAATATCAGAGAGAGATTCTGTTGAAGAAACAGGCAAGTTTTCTTTATCAGGAGAATCCACAGGATAGGCAGTCAAGTGAAAATTATAAGTGTGCTGCTGACAGTAATAAAGTTAATAACAATTAAGTTATTATATTTGATAACAAGAGGTACCATTAAATGAAGTCAACACAGTCACGGGTTTTGAGGGTTATGTGAATGTTTTAATGCATCAGTGTAGTAGGTGCAGTGACAGTTTTGCTCTTGCTGTCAAAAATATACAAATTTACTTTTCAATTCAAAAATACCGGACCGGGCCACCGTTTAGCTCGGTTGGTAGCACGGGCGGCCCATGTACGGCAGGCTCAGTCCTCCACGCAGCGGTCGCGAGTTCGACTCCGGCTCCGACCTTGTGCTGCATGTCACTCCCCCCTCTCTTCATCCCATTTCCTGTCTAATCTTCAGCTGTCCTATGAATAAAGGCATAAAAAGCCCGAAAATAAAATTTAAAAAAATTTGTGTACATACAGTAAACCTTCGCTATAATGCGGTTCACCTTTCGCGGCTTCGCTGTTTCGCGGATTCTTTTAGTGCAATTTTGCATGCTATTTTTTACAGCGTATGAAGAAGCATTGTGTTCTGCATCCTGAGGTTTGAACTTTGAGAGTGTTTAAACAAGAGAGAAATGTGAGAAAATGTTAATGTCTGTCGAGAAAAGTGTGTGGTGAGGGGTTTTACAGCCTTAAAATATATATAATAATTATAAAAAATAAAGCTGACTACTTCGCGGATTTCATCAATCGCGGGTTCTTTTTTGAACGTAACTCCCGCGATAAACGAGGGTTCACTGTATATCGGACCATTGAGTGAACAGCATTCATTTAAAAGTAGTTTTCAGTTTTAAGTATTTTGAACATGCTCTGGAATAAAAGGAACCACCTACATGTGATATTTAATGTTAATGTATCTTGGTTGTGTTTATACAGTTAAAAGGTCAAACTAAGAGTATTTTAAGGTATGCTGTGGAATTTTTTACCTCTGAGCAATGCTTTCTCTGATGTACAATACTTGATCAGTTACAAAGACGATATGCATCACTCGCACTCTACTAACTTTAAAATTACATCCTAGTAAAAGTTTAAAACAAGAAAAAATTAACTTTATAAAAAATGTAGAAATGTGCCAATAAATACAATGAAGATGTAAAAACTCTGTAGACAATTCACAATTTTAAGCATTTTACAATTAGTCTTTCAATTATTTAATTAGGAGGGCAGTGCTTTTCCACATTTGTTCTGCAAACTGTGTTTTGGTAACATATGATATAATAAAACTTTTGTTTGTTTACAACAAATTCCCTGAGTAGTATTACATGGTTACATTTCTTTAACACCTCAACTATCATAAAATCTTTGCTCATATTTTTTTTGCCTGAAGATATTCCCTTTTCAAGTTCCACTGAATAGTAACAGTTATTCAAATAACAGGCAGCATAAATTTGTCTTCAAACTAAAGATTTAACACATTCTTTTTCTTTCTATCAATACAGAAAAATCCACCTCTCCAATCCTCACAGAAAAACCAGAACTTTTTTAAGAGGCTTCTTTTTGTAAAAGCTGCTCCATTATCTGATTAATGCTGGCACAATTTGCAGATGTTGCAAAGTTCAAATTCTCAATTGTGCAATGCATTCCTTAAACAAAGTGCAAGGCGACTGGTGAGATTTTACAGAAAACGGCTTGGACAAGTGGAAAATCGCATATCTTCTCCCAGCGACTCCCTCTCCTCCCCTCAGTCATCCACCATTAGGCTTGCACAGTAGCAAAACCTGTTGGCAGTCTAAGCCATGCTGCTACCTGCTGAAATGTAACTAAGACAAAGCTCCTTTATCTGCCCTGCTAGTCTGCTGTCCTCAGCACACAATTTACTATTCAGTCATTTAGCAGATGCTCTTATCCAGACAGAGACATTATGTGTGCGTTCAAATATGGAGGTGGCTCAGACGGCCTCATATTTCCAGCGTGTCCTCCCAACTTCGTCGGATGTGAAGGACGTAGGTCACCGGTGGTGGAGGTCACAGGAGACCTGTCTGGATGGCAGCAGACTGTAGAGATTACTTACTTTACGACTCCCGCTTTGGATTTCTCTTCCTCCCTGTCTCCCTGCCTCCCTCTCACTCTCGTTCTCACTGGATTTCTCATTTCCGATGTTTTTTCTACCTGCATGCCACATTACATTTTGAAGGTGAATCCCATAAATACTGAAATCACATTGGAGGATAAATTACTTAGGGGGGCATTTTTTGTGGCCTGATTACCATTGCATGGAGTCCTCAGCTTCATTTTACATTGAGAATGTCTACCACTGGAAATTCTTATAGGAAATGTATCCATTCAGACAAGGCTAATAATATATTTTCTCTATAGAAACACTGTCTTGAAACAAAGGACAAATGAAGGGATGGAGAAATGTGCTGATGTGTTTAATCCCATTTGAAATACATATCTTTTTCAGATTTTTTTCCCCCCACATCTCACATTTGTAATTCCGTCTCAATTTTTATCTAAGAAAACAGGCCTGGGAAATTAATCTCCTGAAGACTCCTGACAGGGTCATGTCCCGACCCACAGACATTCCCAGCAGGTGTTCACTCTGTGCCTGTATGCAACTGTGTGAGCAGCATGTACAGTTTGTGTGTTGTTAAATATGTATGAATCTGGTAACCATGGTTAGTTTTTCAGTATTCCATTTCACAATTTGTGTATATCTGTTCACTGTGCTTTTACCTTAACCTGACCTTTGAATTTCCCAGTGGAAGTTTAATGAATAAAATTGGACGGTTTATGATCATTATTGCAGTGGAGCGGTAAATGTAATATGTTAATTACAAGATATAATCAATATGTTAACCAGCAAACTCACAGATTTTCCTAATGTACTCTGGAGTCTTTTGACCAGCAGAAAGCTTTTCACAGACAAAGCCATTACTTTCATACGGTGCTATCGATGGTACAAACAACAGATGCAGAGTATTTTTTCTAGTTTTTATCTCACTATTTAAACAATAACTACAATGTACTATAACACAATAATCATGCATAGGCTACTGGCCTTAATTAAAGCAGTTGCTAAGCCAAACAATTACCCAGGCTGTCTTCTGAATGTAGCTCAGACACATTGCAAATGTAACACAATCTGTTACTGGTGGCTAGACTTGGGTAGGATTTGACATCGTCTAACATTTATAAATCCTCCGCCTTCCCGCTACCAATGCGCACATCCATGATGACATGTCAACAAGCACCCACATATGCCAGCACACCATCTTGTGTGGGCGCACTGAGAGTGTCAGAAGAAGAATATCAAGCTACACCCCCACCCGTTCCCCTCTATCCATCTATCCCCTTGAGTGACGTGTCCCTGTGGTTCAAGCAAACAATAAAGTTTCAGTTTTATAAGAGTTGGAGCAGAAATTCAGAAACGACTGGTGAAGAGGTAAGATATCACAGTGTTATATACTGTAGAAATGTTGCAGTGTCCAACATGTTTAAGTTTGAGAACTGGGTTTAGAAGTCTGGATAGTCATGCCAAGCAATACTTGTTGGTGCTCATTATGCCATTATCCAGCCTTGAGTTAAAAAAAGGAATTGGGTGTGGCATATTTAGAGCATGTTAAAACTCAATGTTGCCAACTTGACTACTAAACTGACAGTCAACAAACCAATAAAAGAATGTTTTGGGTACAGAAATATTTTTAAAATATCTTTCAGTCACTTACATGGATTAACTACCTCATCATCCTGTGATAAATAATAGCAATATTAGTCATTTGTGAGGTATTTTACCTGATTCTCACCTGAAGTGTCATGGTTGCTGACTAGACTAGACTTTAGACTAACTAGATTTTTTTTTTAAAGGAAAACTTTAGAACCACTGCAAGTCACAAGGTGTTCGCCAAGCCCTCCCAACCCACACACAGCACAAATAACCACCAACACCACTCCACACACCACACACACAGCTTCTCCACAGGCATGCCAGTACTGAGCAGTGCTTCCACCATACAGAGCAAAGGAGGGCCAAGCGGCAACTAGGGCAGCGGGGGCACAACCTGTCAGGGAACGATGCTGCCAAGCCTCAAATAACATTTGGAGGTAGCCTTGAATGAAAGTGACTTTCAAAGTTTATTTTAGTATTGCAAAAAACCCATTTTCAGACAAACAGTGCACAAAAAATACTTCAAGGTTTTATTAAGGCAGTTTTTTTTCTTTCATCTGTGCAATCTTTGCAGGCGTTAATTTGTAAGTGAAACTGCTAAGATGTGCACATCTCCATGTAATTTAACAGATTATGCATCTCTAACAATAGATTTTATTCAGAATAATATGCTATCATGCTGATGTTAATCTGGTATAATATTTATAGTATACATTACTGCAGATACTTTGAAAAATCAATTTTTTAGCAAAATAAGAAGTTATAGTGTCAGCAGAGTAATTGCAACTCTTCCTATGAAGGTGAATTTTTTATATTTTTTCTGAAAATAGTTGCTGACACATTTCACAAATCAGAATTATCAACCAAATAGTGGTGCTTAAGGAAAAGTCAGTGAATTAAAGTCTTAAGGACAAACTTTCTGGCAACACTTAATATCAAAATGTCAGACATGAATGACATCCCAGGCCTGTTGATGTCGATCCTCATGCCAGAGCTCGAGTCAGGAAATAGCAAATGCAAACATACCACAAAAATGATTGTAACATGGCTTCTAATGTTGATGAAGCCATGTAACTCAGAAGACTTCACTCAGTAGAAGTTGCTGCTAGCACCTGCTACATGCACATCACTGTGCAGCGCTGCTTTCATTCACAACAGGAAAAGTCTCTGAACTTTGTGATTGCACCTCGTATGCCTCCGTGGATGTCCCAAACTACCTCTATAGTTCATCCTGTGTGCAAATTACTGCCTTTCTAGGGGCTTTTTTTCCCTTGTGGCCTCATCCAGAGAATGCATGGAGAGTCTATCTGATTTCACTTGGAATTGCAATGGCCGGAAAACACCACCAAGTCATCAATCAACCTCAGTTCGTTGGAAGTCTGATTGAATTTCATCATTGCTTTCAGTCCAAGAGGTTCTGGAGGTCGATATTCCTAGTATTTGTGACAAAGTGTAGTCAAATGAAAGGTACAAAAATTATCTAAAAGAAGATAATGAACTTAAATTTTTTATTTTCTTTGCCCTGATTACAATAATCCCAGTATATGTAAGTACATAAATGTGCTATATGGAGCACTGCTAATCTTTTTTTCAATGTTGGCAAATAAAAATGCAAGAGAAAACAATAAATGTGTAAAAGAAACACTTGAATAGTGAGGATTAGAACAACAGATCTGTATGTTATAAAACCAAATGGAAATGTCAACAATTACATAGTGTTTCACAGATATATCTTGAATATCAATTTATCAACTTGCTATGTGAACACAAAGTCTACATAAAATTACAGCAGAATAAATTTACATCTAATAGTAGAGCCTGAAACTGAAATTAAAATAAACACAGGTGGTATGTCTTTTATAACTTTTTTTTTTTTGTTCAGATGAATCCCTTTTGACACTAACATTTACACCTTCCACTCATAATACATTTTTTTTGTCTTAATATTAGGTGTCGGCCTCACCTTTATATATAAAATAATATTTAACACATTGTGTGTCATGTTTAAGATACAGCATAGGTTATTAACATTATTTGCCATTTTACTTAGACGATTTTTGTTATGTCATCTTCCTTACTTTAAGTGAACTTTGATTGTGCACCTTATAAAACTAAGTTGTGAGAAGAGCAAACTAAAACTGTATTAAAAGAACATAATCTCCTCTTACATTCCTTCATTTCTCAGCGTCACGTCAGAGCAATGTAGCACTCATCACCCTCTTAATTAGCTGTCAAAGTATGGCCAAGAGGAATTCCAGAAAAGATGCTTCCCTTGACGCAGGACAATAGAGAAAATAGGGAAGGGTGGTTTCTAGGATATTTCACCAGTGTTTTACTTTACAGTCTTTTTAAGGCTACAGACCTCTGGGGTGCTATATCTATCTATCCTAACTGGAAATGGAAGAGGGGAAAGGTGAGGACTTAAATATGTGACAGACGTCTAGTCATGTCCCAGTGGCAATAGTCTCATCCTCAGTTGTAGGTTGTTCCTGCAGTAAAGCTCATGAGCACAAGCAGACAGAACCAAATTATCCATATTTGATTATGAAAGGGGGAATTTAAGAGAGGTTGTTCTGAAGAGTAGTAATTTTTAGTTCTCTGTCAGTATTTGCATGCTTTTGAGCAATCTCATGTTTAGTTTTAATGACAAAACAGCACCATATTATGCTTCTGTGGCATTAAGAAGAATCAACAAATAGTGTAAGGGTGTCCACTTAAACATGCAGTTCAATTAACTGTACATAATGTGAATGGAAAATATCTTGTATTTTAGTTGACTGTCACATTCCCACTGCGTGTCTTCCTGAACATGTCTGCCTTTCCTTATTTATGTCTTCCTATCTCTCTACGGATATTTGCCTCTCTTTCTCACAGTATCACTTTTTTCTCATTTCTGTCTCGCCCCAGGTCTCTTTCTTTGTATCCCTATGGGTGTCAAAAAATAATATTGAGCATTAAAAAGCATATAGAATTCATACAGATATTTATGATTTCAGTAAATATCTTCAGATTTCAGATTTACTTCAGTCAAACTATCTTCATTCTCCAACTTCAGTAATTGTCGTTTCTCAACAACCATATGTTTTGAGGCTAACTTTTATCTGAGATAATACTGTTAAAGAAAAATATTTAGGTGCAAGGAACATATTGCATGTGGAAGTTTGGAGAACGGCAACATGTAAATAATGTCCTTTTTCATTCATGTTATAATTTGTGGACATTTTTATTGTTGATAGCAATGTTGTATCAAACACATATGACATAATGCTTTTATGCAGAACCCACAATAAAATAGAACATGGAAAATGCAACAACACTAGGAACATATATATATTTAAATCACTCAGTTGCTCACTTGGTTGAAGATAAAAAAAAAAAATTGAAGGCCACGGGGACTTCAGTACCTGATTTAAGTAGATGTGTGTTAAGGGGTGCTCAGCTTCATACATGCATGTACAGAAAATAAATAACTTCAATAAGGACACATTTGCTGAAACTCAGCTGTTTTACTGTACCCAATGATGTAATAGAGAGTTTCTGATGTGCAGGTGTTGGAATTCACATTTCTGAAGAGTCTCTCAATTACCAGGTTTAGCCCATTTTTTTCTGCCTCATTTACAGCCTGATTGGAGTTTGGGCACAGCAGAGGCCAGGCTCTAATTCTCTCTCATAATGAATTAGTGTCATAATTAGTAACAGGGCTAACCTTCCTATTGCAGAGAGCAGGAATGTGTGTCCCTCTACTTTTTGTGGTGTTGGTATAGGTTGTGTGTTTTGTGTGTGCGCGCAAGTTCAAAGTGTTTTCGAGCCGAGTGCTTGTGCATAATTTTCCGTTTCATCAGTAATTGCTGTTCATGAGATGTCTAGGACTTAATGTGCTGGTGGATTGGACATTTCTGTACATTTTATTCTGAAATTGTCTTATTAAAGAATTCAGTGCATGTGGCTTCACTTACCCATTTACCTGTATGTATACACTCTTATTTTACAAGAAACACCTTCTATGTAAAATGATGCAGCAGTTTTAACACCAGGTGTTTCTAAGAATTAATACAGAAGCTATCTCGCACCTGTGGCTGATGAAAACTTTTTTTAATGAAAAGGCATAACAGGTAACAATACAACTATTGCTGCACAGTAAAGTTTCTCTGTACTAAAACCACTAGCTTTTAGGTCTTAACTGCAACATCTGAAACTTGAGTGTAAGCACCATTGTTGAGTTTAATACTCATTAGTGCCTAAACCAAGAGAAAAGTTTTTCTTGTTATAGTATTTGTTAATTGGGCAAAAGCAAATAGATAAGTATGCCTTTGATTGACAAGGAAGCAATTTTCGCTGTGTTGCTAATTAGCATTCAGCTGTAAATCAAATACTGTAAGTCAACTTTGTCATTTCATACTGGAGAGGCTTTTTGATTGTGCAGAGAATGTGATCTTCGTTATCTCCCTGCAATTTGATCTGAAATTATGCACAATGCTTATTATTACCATCAGTATGCACATTTAAATCAGAACTGAACAGTAGAGCGCATGTTTTGCCTGAGTTAATACTGTTCAGTGAAGCACTATATTAGCACTCAAGACTCATATGATGGAAAAATACTGATATTATTTACAAATATCTGGAATATTACTGACAAAGAGGACACATTTTGAATTTAAAGTTGTCAGCCTCAATGCCATAGTTATCACAACTTTGTGGAATACACATTTAAAATATGTAGTATAAAATATTAGAAAAATATATGTGAATTAAACAAAGTAAACAATGTAGGGAACGCCTGCTATATCTATTTGCTTAAAGGATATGTGAACATAAAAAACAACATTCAAACCACTCATTCTAGCTGTTACATTTCAATGACTTGACACTTTGTAGAAATGACACTCATGTTGGCTTGCTCAGTGGTGTAGCATACTGACATACTGATATTGGCCATGACACACAGATGGAACTGTAGGTAATTGTGCACTGTGCAATTACTCCTTACTAGCTTGTGGGCAGGCAGTCGATTCAATCACATCCTTGTTATGTTCATATGAATATATAGTCATCATAACTTGGAAAAAATACTTCATTCACTGAATGTAGAATTGGGGAAGACATGTCTAAATGGAAATGTTACTGAATGATTGATATAACCCCACTGGAAAATTCAACCACATATCTTGGTTAATGAAAATAGAAAAGAGGTAGAATGTATGTGTAAGAGGAAGTAGGAACAGCTTATTTTTATAGGACGTAGCTGAAGGTTTTTTAATATCAAGACTGGTGTCACTGCACAAGTGAGGACATCAACTCCCAATGCCAAAGCGTCATGACTGCCTGTCTGTTAAAAGAAAGTTTTTCCTCGCCACTGTTGCCAAGTGCCTGCTCATGTGGGAATTGCTGTCAATTGTGGGGTCTTTATAAATTATAGACTGTCATCTCGACCTGCTCTATATGTAAAGTTTCTTGAGACAACTTAGGTTCAATTCGGCACTATATAAATATAGCTGACTTTACTTGACCTTCAGAATTTGAATTTGACTGGTTATCAAAGTGATCATTTATAATAAGTTTTGTGCAAGCTATGTTTGAGTACTGGCACAAGAAAAAAATATATATATTAAAACACTATTATAAATACAGCCTTATTTGTAATTTTTAGTTTCTGTTGTAGATAGGTCAGTCTTAAAGAAATTTTAAACCTTCTAGCATAAGAACATTATTACACTGTATTTAATAACACAGGTTTTCCCTCAGCAGAAGTCAACACATCACATTCCAAAAACCACAATTCCTTCAAATGGCCCCAAGGAGCCTCATATTTAAATGGCTAGCTTCACAGATAAAATAAACATGTTAACTGCCTGGTACAAAAAAGTTACCATGAAGCTTATTAAGCCTAAAGTTGCATGAATGATTAAAGGCCTGGGCATTCTGAGTAACAACAGCCACAAGCTGTCTGCTTGGCTCTGCACAGTTATTGGTAGTAATGCTTCTGCTCTCCAGCTCCACCCTCTTGTCCAAAAATGATCATTTCTGGCTCCAAAAAAACAAGATGGCAACAACCTTTGAGTACTGAGGCTTCAAAACAGTATCCACAAACCAATGGATGACATCATGGTGGCTAAACTGTCTGTGGTTGTAGAGAAGTCATTTTGTCATTTTAAATAGATATATATTACACAACCTACAGCAAATGATATCACACTATACCAGAAGGAATAATTAAACAGCAGTAACGTAAAAAGAAGGTGCAAATGTCTGTCAGTAATTACGAAGTAAATAATCTATAGAGCATCAAGTTGCTCAGATGAATGCGTGATCATTAAAGAATTCATCTGATATTTTCAGCAGCTTCTCTCTACTTAAACTTAAGTACACTTTAAGTGCATATCCACAGTGATCAAATAAACATAACTAGAAGTATCACTCAAGGGTCTTTCAGAAAAAACACTGCCTTTGTTATTATACAATAACTCTACAAGAAAATCAGGTTGACTGCCAGTTGGCAACATCAGCTGTAGTAAATCAGAGTGTGCAGCATATCTGGCACAGATATATGTATTTTTTCCTCACATGCAGCTGCTAACTGACAACTAAGGGATAGTCCAATACAGTATGTTTTATGTTAACATTTAAATTAATTTCATTTTCAACTTTCTTCAAAGTTAAAAATATGGTACAGTATTTGTGATGAAGCAGTGAATTATCTGTAAGCTTTAAGACCGATCTCCTTCCTCCAGTGCTGCTTAAAGCTTGAAGAGTTAATTTGTTTTTCTCTCTTAACTCTTGCATGTGTTCTGACAAGGCTAAAGAGCCTTTTTTTTTCAATAAAGAACACCAAATGCACTCAGTCCCAGTGAATAACCTACGGTTCAAAAGTTTTACTCCACCTACTATGCAACCACAGTTTGCCTTCCAGATACAGATATGAGACTATGAGTAGACCACTAGTTGGCTGAGGCCTGTGAGCAAATGTGCAGCACTCTCGATTAACTGGTCAGTATTTCTATGAACTCTGAACATCACCTCCAGTCTAGATTTTTAGTTTGAGACCTCAATAAACAGACCAGGGCTACAAATGAAAGACATGATGTTCCTCCACAGGGTAGCTGGCCTCAGTCTGCATAATAATGTGAGGACTTTAACGAGTCAGGAGGGCCTTGACATTGAACTGTAACTCCTCAACAGAAACAGAAGCCAGAATGAGAAGTTGTTCAGGCACAGGATCCTCCTGAATGTGTCTCTTTGGAGGTGACCCAGCTGCAGCGCACTTGGGGTTCTTGCGGAAAGAAATGGAGGTTTTTTTTTTCCTTTTTTTTTTTCTTTTTCAAAAGGATGCCTGGCTGCTTCGTTCAAAGTGTTGCTATTGTGACCCTGACATGGCAAAGCAGTTAGAAAGTAAACAGATGGATGTTGGTATACTCCTGACTAGATTAAAGATAATATAATCTTTCAGGTTTTTCTAATTTTCATTCATGTGGAAGTGTCCTTGTTTCATACTAACTAAAGGATCAAAAGCGCCAAAATTGTCATAAAAGTCAACATTAAGCATTACATTGATCTGGTAAAGCATCAGGAATCATAAAAGAGCTCACACTTAACTTCAAAATCCTCAGAATCGAATCCGTCCAAAATCCTGCATTTTGATGAGTAAGCTGTTTATTATCACATGATTTGTGTCTTTGCCAATATGCACAATTAATCATCAAGGTAATAAAGAGATCACTGTTAGAACTACAGTCACAGCTAGTTAGTCATTACTTAAGATAATGGCTTCACAGGAAGGAAACTTTGCCAAGGCCAATAGCAGAGAACAATACAAGCCTTCAGAGCTGGATCCACTGTGGATAATATTATACAAAGATCTAGATGATGAAACCAGCTGTGCTAACAGATGTTCATGTGAAATCCTTTTTCTCATGAAGGGGGTGTATTTGAGGGGGGGGTGTACAGTATGGGGATACCAGAGGGAGTCTGTTTGAGTGTGAGGATAATTGCTGAATCCTTCTGGCCTGCTTCTCGAAGTCTGAGGTGTCGTTAACACTCAAATCAATTACATTAGCTTAATTATTAATGAATAAAATAACAATAATAATTAGTTCCATATTTTCAAACATTCAGCCAATGCATGCACTGTTCATTGTATATTCACATTATTTTAAACAAGGTTGCTGAATGATTTTTGCTATCTTTTACCTTAACCATAATGCCAAAAAAAAGCTTGCCTAAGAAATGAAATGCACCTAATTGTTGAACCAGTAATATACATTTATACAGGTGCAGATCAGAGCAGTTCAAAATAGCTCTGTCTGAGCTAAAACAGTTCGGCCCATTCTTTACATCTGGCAGACAAACACATGAAGGAATCTACAAACACGAGGCGGCTGAACAGAGGCTATTCCCAAGGTGTGTTGTTTACTTGAGGTTGAGCTGCAGCAGCTGAGCTTTGTTGGAAAAAAAAAATTACTCAAAATAACCAATTATCCATCTTTGGCAGTATATAGAACCATCCCCAAGCCCCAGAGGACGCCTGTAGTCCTGACACTGACAGAAACAACTCATGTCACAAAGTCTAAATCTAGCTTTTTCATCCCTGTGTTTTTTCCTCTCACTTTTAGTGTCTGTCTGATTTGGTCTATGTGTCTTAACGTCTGTCTGTTTCTACATCTGTCTGTTTTTATGTCTGCATGACTGTCAAATCAAAGGCAAACAAGTATTATATGAGAATTTGCTCTTGGAGCAGAAGCACCCGAGATCAAGAAATAGTCATGAAGTACTATACAAAAATAACATGATAGGATCTTTGATGCATGAAATACAGTGATTCATAGATGAAAAAATGTGCTTGAATGAACCCTTGGGTGTAATTATTGTACTACCAGTTCTCTGTTTAAAGTTGTTAATTTTACATATGACTAGCTGAGATAGCAGTTAAAGGATGGCTGGGCTCTAAGTATGAAGGTGGATCCATCGTTGATCGTGATGCCAGCCATACACCTGCAGGTTTGTGTCTGTGTCTGAGAGAGTGAGTGACAGAAAACACAAGGGAATCTGTTCACAGTGTTTTGGCTAACATAAAGTCATTACAGTTAGAAAAGTGCAGTTACAAAGAATTTCAGAATTTAATTGAGCTGTGTAAGGTATGAGCTCACACTAAACATTACCCGCATTATTTTGTAAGGCACACATAAGGTCTAAAATACAACAGTCATCAATTGAACTAATAGCCTAGTAACATATGTAAAATAAATATCTGATATATAGCAGGATAACAGTTTCTGTCAACAAACTGTCAATGTAATTTAATGGGCACTTGAGTGGAAAATTAAATCCACATAAGCCCTTGTGTATATAACAGATATATCTAGTAACATCATTGATAGCATTTATGCTCTTGCTTTACTACTTAAAAAACTGACAGGCTCTGCTCTATTAGAATATGTTCACTCTAGGCCACAAACCTAATACATATTATATTTAATAACCTTATCCTCATAGAAAGTGCAACTAAAGGTTCCATCGCTGTGTAGACTAAAGGTAATAGATTAACATTTGATTAATTTTGATCATTTCATTGAATTTCAATGACTTAGAGAAGGTTTTTTTTTAATCCTTTAGTCCAGAAGATCACATTTAATTATATTACTATCAGCTCCTATTGGTTTAGATTGTCTGATAGTCTAAAATAAATAGGGTATAAAATAGTTAAACCAGAGCTGAATGTTTAGTCTTTTAATTAATCTGTAGACAGAAACTAAAGTGCCAACAATTTCGACATTCCAGTATCTGTTTGAGCCATTCTCTGTTTAATATTGTTAATAGAATTTTTGAGGAGTTTGCACGATTGATTGAACAAAAAATATCTATTTTGTTGGGTTCTGGGAGTTTACAAAGCATGATATATTTATTACCAAAATATAACCATCACACTGACTTTGACAAAATTTTAATAATCATGTCTCCAGTTACACAATATATACAAAAATTTGCATTGTAATCCTGCAAATGTCCTCTAGATAGGAGAGATCAAAATATGATAAGCTAAGACATTTTTCTCTCAAAAAGTTATTTATGCAAGCCGGAAAAATTGAGAAAAAAGTGTTTCTAAAGGCAGTGGGGAAATTTCAAAGTGAAAGGAATCTTTTCAATGGTAGAAATAAAACATTTCATATCAAGCAAACCATGTGAAAATAGTGTGAATTCACAAACTTCACTTCAGTGCTCCCTGTTGAATTGTGAGGTGGCGTCACATTTTTCAGACATATCAAGTGAATTTGATAGATAACCCTGGAGAGGGCAATAGGGGAATTAAGAGAAACAGAGACATACAACATATTAAAATTAAAATGAAATTGGGACGAAAAGCAGAAATTGGGTAGGTGGATTGGACGTGGAGGTGATAGAATTCCACTGGGCAACCTTCTAATTAGATCTGCTAGCCTAAGGCAGTGCATTGCCACTGGCCTTGTAGCATTCAGAGTTCCTGCAAGGCCTCTAATAGAATGATTGACCGCTCTGGCAAAGAAACTGATGATGGCTATCATAAGCATAGCACTTGCATTTAATTACCCTGGGGTTTACAATGCATGATAAATACCCATATGCATAAAGATCGATAATTGACATTCATGGTTTGGAATATTAACTTAGACCTTGTAAGATTTTGCATGAGCCAGCCTCACGAGCACACGGATTTCATGCATTTGGTCTCTCTTTTGGAAATTTAAGAATCAGTCAACCTTCTTCACCTGTGTGTCTCTATTATCCTAAATGTCATGTTATGCAATATTATTTAAAGTTAGTGAACTCAAATGTCTCAGAAATGGTCCATTAAGTGTAGAAATGTTGTTTTTCAGGCTTGTGAGTGATCATTTCATTTCACCATAGGAAAGAAAACAGGAGTGTGACTTCAACTAACTTTCATTGTGTTGCTCCTTAATTGGCCAGCAAGGGAAATCAGCCATTGAAATGGTGCCACAGTAAATGTGTGCTACCCCAATGAGCGAGGGGAAGATATCAGCGGTCAGTAAGAGCAGTATGTTTAAAAAAAAAAAAAAAAACTACTCCTTTTTTCTACAAGAAAGTCTATGTAGCTACGGAGATGCAGGACAATGACAGAGACAATGAAACAATATGTTGCTTTACTTTTCTTAACTATCTATTTATCAAAGGATAAACATCAGGGATAATGATACAATGAACATGATGGTTTAACTGGCCGTGCACATGTTTTTGCTGTTCTTCTACCTTTTTAGTTAATACCAGTATTAAAATATCAGAGCAAAAGTAAACTGGGACAATCATTTGATCATAAACACAATCAGCAAGGCCAGCCTCAGTCAGTTATCATTAAGGTGAATCTCACCAACGTGTGGTAAATGTCAAAGTAGGTTGCTTTAATTATCCGAATGATGTGAATTCACCCGCAGTCACTACAGACTGTTCTTCTTATATTGTGTGGCCTCATTACTTCGGATTATATTCACACCTCTCAGGGTTGTTTTCACACATTTTTCTATTTTTTCTGACAGGTCACACAAACGGACAAGAACACTCCAAGGGACTGAGTGTAGGATTGTGCCAGCATTAGGCATAGTTCTTTTTAATATATTGCTAGAGGTGTTGATGGTTACATGGTTAAGCAACAGCAAGTTACAATTTGCAACACAATCCATGACATATTATTTCCTTGAAGTTATGCCTGTGTTACCCCGAGTCTGTTTTACAATGCAGGTTCCATTACACAAAATCCTTTTATCTGCAACGGCTCTTTGTTGCATACTGGTGATGGAAAATGTCATTGTGTAAAACTGTGATGGTTAATTGCTGTGCTTGATGCCAATTAGAAACTGGATAATTGTCTGGTGCTTCATGCTTTATAACAATACTCATCCAACTCTTTATTTAGAGCTTTGCAGTTAGATATTAAGATCTGCATTGATATATTTCTTCATTTTAATATGAAATAGCAGTATAGGAAGTAGTTTTCATTTTTCATAACACTGACATTTAAATTCTAAATAAATGTTTAACTGCACAGACCCTCTAGTGTAACACAGGGCTTTGAGTTTTATGTGGGTTGAATGGGCAGAGCCGAGAAACAGACGATGGCAGACAGCTGATGATGATGACTGAGACAAAGGGAGACTGGGGCTTTTGGAGAAATAAACATCTGGAATCACACCATTCTGCCCTGATCCTGAGCCACTTACCAGCATGAGGAGAGCTCAAGTGTTAACCTAAAATTTTGGGGTTGAAAAAAGAGATTTTTTCTTGTCTTTAGCCTCCTCAGTTATCCAGTGGTTAGATTTGTGTGAGTAGTGCAAGGCAAGGGGAAAATTCACTTTTATTGGGGGAATATCAATGAATTACCTCTTAGAGTGTAACAACCAACATTCACAGCTTTCGTTCAAAGACCTCAGTAGAAGCTTTGAATGTCAAAAATGACATTCAGTAAACCCCTAATGATTAGCCAACCTTAAAAAAGCACTGCCTACTCTTAAGCTGTATCATGTTCATGTTTAAATGATTAGGTTTTGACAGGTCCTAAAAATGTTAGCCCTGTGAATCCGGGGAAACCTATCTATGTCGACGTGGTAATATATGCAGTTGACCAGAACACAAACTAACAGAGAGAGATGATCAGCATAAACAGCAGCATCAATTAAAAACCAACTGCAGTCGAAAATAACAATAAAATTATAATAATGTCCCCAGAAGGAACTTGAAGTCAACTAAGTGTTGTTCAGTTTTTAGAGACAATTTTAAAGAAATAATTGGAAATTTTATTTTCACCTCCTGTACTAACAATAAAACACTTTATAGTCTACTGGGTGTCAGAGTGTATTTTTAATACCTTTGTTACATCTTAAAATTCTCTCAAACTTAAAAAAAGAAGTCAAAAAATAAAACTTTAAAAATAATCATTTAATAGAACACTGTCTGAGTACCTTTAATACCCAATCCAACTCAGGTTCTTCATTACCAAGCATACTCGGGAACAACAAGCCCTAACAATAAGCAGCTGCACTGAAAAAGTTATTTTGGTGCTTACATGTTGCCAGAATGCAGGTTAGTAAAATGTTAATATGAACTTTCATTTTCCTCTGCAACATCATTCTAATGAGTGCTCCAAATGCAGGAGGACAAGCCATGAACACCACATTCACACACACACACACACACACACATATGCTCACACATGGTTCTTAATGGCACATCCCATTGGCCCAACACACTGCATATTACTAACAGCAAGTGTGAAGATCAGTGGCCTTCTATTTCCTCGTTGAGGGTAATTAAGTTGTAGTGATAGCTGTGGTAGGAATGAGGAGGTCTGGACCTGATTGTCCAGTAGTCTCTTAGTGTGAGTTTTTTTATGATTCATTTGGACACAGCACTGGATGAGGAGTTGCTGTAGAAAACACTCTAATCAGTTCTGGCCACACTCCCTAACTTTACTCTCATTAAAGTTGGCAAGTGACATTTAACTACGACACCAGGGACTTCACAATGCAAATAAATGGCAATGTCGGTGTTCGAATTATAATGGCCTTCTTATTCTACTTTTAATGACCCAATCTAGTTTTCAAAGTCACCTCTGGAACAGGGTAGGCTTGCCTCCTCCTACAAGCCTTCTTATTGGCTAATAGGGAGCAAATAATGTCAACTTACTGTGAAGGGATTCTCAGTGGTGAGGAGAGGGAGAGGCTAAAAGCTCAATCACTTACTTTAACTCCTCCACTTTTCCCATTTCCAAACCGTCTTTACGCAGGCCCATTTGGATATTTTCATGCTAGATTTCATACAGGGGTCTCTCTAATCCCCAGGCCCACCTAATGAGGAGGTAATGAAAAGTTAATCCACATAGCTCAACTCCACCTAGCCTTTAGCTAATGCTGCTTTTAACTCCAGCTCTCATTAACTTTTAAAACATGAGCCATTAACAGGTTGGAAGACTACCCATCGGCTGGCCTCCCAAGCACTCAGCTATCCAACCACTCACTGTGTCTGAACTTTAAAGCACAATTAGGTGAGTGAGAAATTCTTGGTACACACTGACCCTCTAATTAGGATACAGTCAAGATTTTCTGGAGCTCAGCTGTCACTGTATTGATTCCTCCTCGGGATTCTCTTGCTCATGGAGTGGTCAGGTTGGGCACTAAACCCCAGCGGTGATGTCTCTGACATTCTTTTAATTGGTGTTGAGGATGCGCATAAGCACAGTTTAACTTAACTCCCTGTTGATTTTCGCACTCTCAATTACAGAGATTTTCAAAGGTGGAGATCAAAATATTAGTTATGCCAGACCATAATGTTCACAACAATAACATCAGTATGAATTTAAATAGGCTGGGAGCAAAAAAAATTGGCTCACAGATGAAAAGAAAGCATTTTCATCTTCAAAAAAGGCAGGAGTTCCAAGTGTTTTTATTTCATTTCTGACCCATAATTAAATGCTTTTGCAAGAGGACCAAGAGGTAGAAGTTAAACTTCTATTGCAGTCACTTTAAGGAGACAACATTAAGGAAACAGAAAAGCAATGAGTTGCAATAAACAAGATCAGCTGAGCACTGCACACACATACTGAAGCATTCAAAAACCTATACCAACTCTGAGGAAGATTCGGAGCCATAATTTTTAATATGACAAAATAAAATCAATATATGATTATTACAATAGTTTGACCCTACACAACAACAAACATGGCTAAAATCAAAAGTAATAGTGCTATCAACTCTGTGGTATTAGATCTAAAAAGATGATTTCCCCAACTGGTGTGTTAGTTTAGTAACAAAAGATGAGATATACAACAAACCTTATTATACATAACAAGTGTGAGAGGAGTACAACAAAAGGGGGCGATACAAAAAACTCACATTGCCACTAAGCATCTACAAAAGTGAAGAATTATTTTTGTGTAATTTTACAGAATATTTAATTAATTAATTAATTTCCCCCTAAATAAATAGTAAAAAAAAAAAAAGTATTTTGTCAAAGGGATATAATTTTTGCAGAAATATCCTGTAGTTTCATGCCATATTTAAAGGGCTATATCATCTCTAATCCTGTCACCTGCAGGTATATTTCAATATTTTTCACAGCAACTAGACATATTGATTTGTTGTGCAGACAACCCATTTTCATTAGGGAAATTATTAATATTTTAAAAGGATGATTAAAAATGAATCAACACCAACACATATCATAAGCTTTTTAAAGAAGGCCTCGTTGTGTGAAATATACACTTCAACCTCCCACCTCTTCCAAGCATTCAGTATTGGCTCCAATAGGGGCTTCCACTGTTGTCTCCCTACCTATATGCCAACATTTGGTCATAAAACATGTCTGACTGAACCAACAATAAATAGTGATTTGATTACAAACGGTTAATGCAAGGGCAAACAAGTGTGTAAATTTCGCATTCCTGGGGCTTTCTTGACAGCTCTCAACTGATTACCAATTCATCATTTTTGTGCTGTGGTGACAGATAGTTCTACAGCAATGTTGCTCTGGAGAATGAGAATGAGGTTAATGAATGTGGATCAGGCTAATTCCTCTGTCCTTGCCAGACCGCAGGCCTATAAAATACCCGTATATACAGATCTGCATGGATGAGATGGTTTGTAGCAAAAGAAAAATGTACGTAGTGCTCATGGGACATCGAGGCTTAATAAAAGCATATGCTGCTGCCTTCCTTTGCATTGAGGTAATGTCTTTCAGATGTTGAAAAAGTTGAAAGGCACTTCCAAGAATGTCATGTACAAATGGTTTTACTTTTACTTGTAAAGGAAGGTGCATAACCTCCAGATATCTTTTACATTTGATACCACTGGTAACAATGTTGAGCGAACAAGAACAGAACTGTTATAGCTTGACTGCCCTAAACTTAGTTTGATTGGAGCATGTCTTTCAGTTATGTGGTAAAGTATATGCATGTGAGTGACCACAGGCTGCTGAGTCCATGATAAAATTTTAATCTGACTGTTAACACTTTATATATATATTTTATAGGGGTGTTTAAGATCCTGTCTTGATTGAGCTCTGGCACATTCTGTGCCTCAGCATGACTTAAAAGGCTTCACACAACGTGGTCTCTGGACTCTAATACTTTCACTCTCTTCAAATTGTGAAAACATAATTTTTGTACGTCAAATAAGAGCTCAAATTTATCAGTTAAAACATCATGGGTCTAAAGTGTCACAACACAACTTTAAATTCTTGTATCTCCAGGCTGTTACAGAACGAAAAATCAGTAACTGACAGACTGAAGTTCAGTTCCCTCCCGCCCCAAAAGTATTCTCAGAGGGCTGCCGATTAACTGTTGTCACACTCACAACTACAGTATTCCAGTTCTTATTACATTGTAGACATCCGTCTGGATGGGGAGAGATAGTATTTGATGCATTCCCTCATGATCTAGGACATATTCAGCTACTAATTTATGGGCTTGCTTTGTAATTGCAGAGGCACGCTCGCGCATACAAAATTCAACAATGAGTAATAGCCAGCGTGCACAGCTACACTGCTAGTGCCAGACAGTTAATTTTACATAGTTAGAAATCAATTCATGGATCTTTACCTTGACTGTGTATATGGTGATGACTCAAGTGCCTGGAGGATCATTTTACTTTTGGTATATCAACTTCATCGAATGAGAACAAAACAAATTCTGGCATTTATATAGTTTTTTAATAACATATTTTAACTAACATGGCTCTACAGTTATACTTTACATCAAGTTTTTAATTGGAATTCTTAGTCATTAATTGTAAACATCAATCATCACAACAAAGTCAGTCCAACAGAAACTAATGTGCTGTTTGTAAGAATGATTATTATAGGTTAGTGTTTTGGTTTTCAGACTTCTTAAACTGTCATACACAAGCCAAAAAAAGATGATGTCCTAACCCTTTTTTTGTCAATCATTAGCAATCATTAGGGCAACAATAGATTTAAGGACTCAAGGTCACTTTTGTAAAATAAAGGTCAACAGGATAGCATTAATAAAAAAAATAAAAGATTATTTTTCCTGCATGTATCATATTTACTTTTTTCCCTCATTTTTCTCCTAGTCAAATTTCCCACTCAAAACACACATACACTCCAAAACCCAAACAAACGGATCTTCCCTTTCAATAACATTTGCTCATCTTTTTTCTATGATTAGTTGGATTTAAAATACCATATAGCAAGGATACAATGGCAAATAGCAGTTCCATTTAGAAGAAACTAAATAAAATTTCTTTCAATTAATCTAACAGTGTGCAGTGATACAGCCTGTGCTAATAAAGATAAAGATTTCCCTTACACTTAGCTCAAACTCTACAGGGAAAGAGCAACTAGTTGGCCTATGAATCAAAATCTGCTGAATCTCAATTTCACACTTATGAAATTAACAGAGTCTTGAGGGATGAGGGAGACATGATTCAGCAGAATCTGCTTCTGACGATTGGGAAAGGGGTTGGATGTCGACCAAAAGCATGACAGCAGCTTACAGTATGTGGACCACATTTGAACTGAGTCATGAAGCAGAACAATATTAAGAACAATATATCACCAGGCACCAAATGGAAACTGCAAGTTTATATTAATCTATCGGGATACATGGTGTTGGCAGAAAAGCCAGAATATGGAGTGGAATGCAAACCACCAAGGACTTCAAGCGGTCTCAAACTCTCCAAGAGTAATTTATCTATTGCTTATGTTTTCATTTGTTTTGTTTGTTTTGAAAGAGAAGGAGAGAGGAAGCAATTCATCTGTGTTATGTCGCAAGACAAAAACATTTTCTGTGTAGACAATCAACATGTAAATCTTCAAATTGTTTGGCTTTGTGACTAAATACTGTAAACGTTAGAAGTCATGAACTCTTTCCAACCAGCTGCAGTGTCTGCAGTGACCAAAGAGTCCACCTTATTGGAGAGGAATGACTTCTATAGTAAGCGTGGAGGCCAGGGGGAAGGAATCACCAAAGGGCTAATAGAACAGAATTTGCCTCACACTCCATGATTAATTAATTATCATTTTCTGCTTGATGTCTCTCTGAGGGCCAGGGTGCTTTGCTGATGATGCACCATCAGCATTTCAGGCTTATTAATGTGCCAACCCATGTAAACTATATAGTACACTCTCCTGGTAACTTCAAATTACAGAGTCATAATTTCATAATGAAAATGTAATTGACACATTCATTAAACTCTATATTGAAACAATCAAGGAACGTATGCAATTAGAGTAACCACAGACATGTTATGGTGAACAAGTTTTTAAATGGGCATACATATACTTGAGTTTTATTTGATAGTTTCTTAGTCTCTCCATATATGGATTTCATCATTTATTGTTCATGTCTTGACAGTGTCTCTCCAAAGGCAGGGCTTAAGAGAATTCCCATAACTATGCTGAGTGGAGCAATTAATTTAGTCAAAAATAATTTTGAGTCAGAATAGATAAAACATCGACTGGGATTTAACTTTCAAAACTGCAATTACTGGAGGAAAAAAAAACAAAAGAGATTAAAATGTTTTGTGCTTCCAGTTTTTCTGTCATGTTTGCATAGAACAACTTATGTCCAGTGGCTGTTGCACATTCAGTTTTGAATGAAAAAGACTTCATATTTTGCTGATATTTGCAATAATCAGACTTTGACTTTTCATGTATCATAGCAACTGCTATTCCTTTAATATTTCCAAAATAAAAATTACATGACATGGTGGTTAGGCTAAATTAGAGTTGTTTATTGCACTAAGAAATGCTTGTCTGCACACATTTAGTTGTTGCAGAGCGATGAAATGAAGCCCTCATTGAGCCCTTGGCACATCCAGCAGACCAGATGAAATATTGGAAAACTTTCTACTATCCCGATTGAAAGCTGAGCATGTATTCGTTCATGCATCCCTATCGGGGCCACTCTGGCACATAAAAGCTATTCTTCTAACAACCTAATTTGGGTCATTTCACTGGACCAGTCATCTAAACAAGCTAACAGGCCCGCCGAGGTCTGGACAGAACAGCTTCACTGTTGCAAATGGTTTGAAAACCTTTCCTACTGAATATCAGACGCTTATCTTTTCTTAATCCGCAAGCCTGTTGTTAAGGCTTCTGACAGCATACTGAGCAAATACTTTCTTGTTTAGAGAGGGTATATGGAAAATGTGTTTTGAAAAGGAAAATGAAAGAAATAGCAGAGTAATACGCTGTAAAAAAACAAAAAAAAGCAGTTAAAAATAAAATCAAACAACAATTTTGAAAACATTAAATCAAAGTTCAGTAAACTCAACTGCCATAATCATTATTAAAATTTTAATTCAAAATGTGCAAAAAAAACCTTTCTGTTTGTTATAAATTACAGTCTGCTTGGAGTCAAATCAAAATGTGAAACCGTAATACAAAATGACATCATGGCCATCATGACTCTATAACTGACTGTCAATTTAGAACAATAATATATTAATACCTAGTCATAGCTACTTCTACAGCAAACATATGCTACACAGATTAAGCGGTTAATGCTGGCTCTTTCACAAGCTGCTTTCTTCCCCAACAAATAAAAAGCCTTCTACTGCAATTACAACATCAGCACATTTGCTTAGTGTTAACCTCCCCTCCACCATCACCACCATGTGATTTTGTGTTGAGTAGGCCTTTAATAAACAAACATGCAAAAACAGAAGAATAACTGGCACTGGTCTTAACTTGAAAAATCCCTGTTGATGTTTTATGTGTATAAATTGACAGGGATATGTTGAGATATATGTGTACTTTGGCAAAAGAGCCTCTAAAAAATACAGATGGCTCCTTAAACTATTGGACAAAGACTTTACATTTTGAATGTTTATCTAAGACGATGTGTTTACTGTAAAGTTTAGGGCTGTTGTGGCGTTTCCACTTCAGAATTAAGGCAGCAGGTAAAGCTGTTCTAATTGACTGCTGGATTGAAAAAAATGTTTTAATGAATGCAATATAATCACCTGCTGACATAAGCAAAGAGTGGCAAAAATGCAGTTGGGTTGTATTAAGAACTCCTATCTCAAAAGACACAAAGCATATAAAGAGGTAGGCATTTTGCACCACTAGAGGACCATTGAAGCAGCATGGCTCCAGTGCCAGATGAGTTTTACTGTGCTATATGCTTACATAATTTGCAATTTCTCAACACAATGAAGTCTCACTATTACTCTCAATTGTAAATGCACTCAACAGTGTTTCTAATTGTGACATAAAGTGCAGAAGCATTCAAATACATGTCTCACACTAAGTAAGTTTAAGGAACTCCTTGCTTGAGGACTATTTTGAAAAATGTCTCTGCCCTGCATTGTTTATATCACTTTGAGGCAGTATAATGCACAACACAGTGTTGTGTAAGATATTAAACCAACTGTTTCTCTCCCATTATATTTTATTGTTTTGGCTAATATTGCAATTAATCCATATATCATCTAAACAACATACAAACAACATACTGACACAATACAAATACAAATCCAAGTCTTTCATATTTTTGTGCTGGGCTTCAGCACAGATAAGTGATTATTGACTGGTTGGGTGTTGTATTCTGCATAAAACTAATGTGATGTCAATTAGCCATTAATTCAAATGTCTTGCCCTTTTCTGTAAATGTCTGATTTGACTCAGCAGTTAATATGCAGGCACTATGTGTTTGCACACAGGGAGAGTGCTGAGGACTGGGGCTCTTCCTGCATGAAATTAAGATCTAGCTAATTTCTAATTGCTAATAGCTAGGCAGGAGGGATACCACTCGAGACTTAAGACACTGCCAATTTTTGAAGTCAATCTGCTGCAGTTTTATATTTCTTATGCAAAGTATAATAGTACCTGCCTGCATCTAATGACATACACAAGCGTCAAGTCAATTCTAAAAGTTGTTGGTGTGTTGTGGGTGTTGTGTTCAAATAGCTTGTCAAAAGCATGTCATTTGTCGCTCTAACAGTGTAAAAATGCCATTCCCATGCTGGATAACACTGAATAAAGGACAGGTGGCAGCTGGGCCCATTAAGAGCTGCACAATGGCATGGAACAATGATGAAGCAGAGTCATTGACAATCAGGGAGAGCCATGAAATGGCTACCATGTCATTGCACAAAGCCACTGGTCCATTCAGCCTTTATGACACCTGCAAGGGTGATCAGCCTTCCCTCACAAACACAAGCTGGACTCAAGAAACAAGCAGTTATAAAAGTACTGATCTTTTTTTTCCAACTCTGCCAGTTAAACAAGCAACTTTGAGCTGAGTGTTTTTAAAACTCACTGCAATATTTTCACATCTTAAACCAGTGACTTTCAAAACAACTTCAGCTTTCATGGCAAACATTTATCAACATAAGGTCATGTTGGGGATGGTTGCTATCAGCACATGGTAATGTGCCAATTCGAATAAAGGTCAAGATTTTGAATGAATGAATGAATTAGCACCTCCATTATCTCCCTGCTGCAAGCTGTGTGGTTAACTCTGCATCCTTAAGTTTTTATTTTTTGTCCAAACATATTTTTGCAAGATACCAATAAATGTGCAGCATTTATTCCTGACAGATTAGCCGTCATTTACCTAGATTAACTTTTATTGTACATGTAATTAATTCCAAGCACTTTCTATGAGCAACAAGCAGCTGCACACCGGATCTAGACAACAATTAAAAATCAATCCTGTTTTCTTGACATCAGAGAAGGGGTTCGATTACTGTCGGACCAACTTGAAGATCAGAGTGCCTGTCCAGCTGAAATTGCTATAAAGTGGTAGAACTGGCAGAAAACACAGCCTGTGTAAGCTGAACTTATATCCCACAGGACTTGGCTCATGTCAACCAGTGAACTGTTTACTTCCACAAAACTTGAGAGGCATGTATCTTCTTCCAAGACCTTTCAGGGACAAAGCACAACAAACCACAATTTGACAGTAGTCAGAAGCTTGAACAGTCTGAGCATCCAAAGAAAAAATGTGAAGTCTTCTCCAACATCTAGTCCACTTGTGGTGAAGGGAAGTGCTGCTTCAATCATTCATTTGAAATCCTACAATGTATAACAAAAACATGTCTATGCATTTATAAGTTATGCTTTGTGCACTAATAGAAGCAAAAGTCACAAGAAAGACCAAGTAAGGGCAAGACTCCTCATCCATCCTCATTACTCAGACTCTCTTTCAGTAGAGACTGAGGTATGATGAAGGCCTATCTTCAGGGAAAATGCTGTTTTACATCAATGCATCAGTAACTCCAAATTGCAAGTGAATTGGTCATATCCCCTTTGGTAGTCTCCTTAGAGGTTGAAGAACTTCAAATCACATGAGTCACTCGAGCTGGAGGACAAATTCACTGTCATGAGCCACATATCACATGTTTCTCAAATTCTGCCCTTCCTGCTTTTACTATGTCATATTATTGCATTGTTATTTTCATACTGCTGTAGTTTCTCTACTTTTCATTGTGATTGGATTAAGATAAAAAAGGCCCTTGCATATATATATGTGAAAGGGTTTATATATACTATTGTTTTATTTGTTTTGAGTTGTTTGATGAGCTCAGCTTACTTGAGGCAATGGGTTGCTGGAACAGCTTGCCAAATGCCTAAAATAAGTCCTCATATTAGTTTTTTTATTTGTCAGTTTACAGCTGTGAAACTATTGAACATTTGGCAGAAACCAATTCTAGCTGGATTTATAGTACTATGATCCCTAAACGAGTGAACAGTTAAAATTTGAAAAAATAAAAATTCTGTAAATGCTTCTTAGTGTTACAGAATCACATCGGAGTGGGTGTGTTGGTGTTGGCAAAATATTCAAAGTATAATGTCCTTGAGCCTAGTGATTATGTTGCATCATGTTTAGTTATTTTCAAAGTTGTTTATTTTTTAGTTTGTGGGATTTAGAAAGTTTAATTCATTTCAGAGAGAAGGATTTTAACTTTTTGTTTTGTTTTCTTATCGCTGCTCTAATCTGTTTTTTGTTTTTTTCTTCTGACTCATTAGTTTTTAAATTTAAGCTTTGACTGGTTTTTCATTTTTATTTTTTGTCGAACTAAAAAAAAATTGCACTGTTTTTAGGTTTAAATTGTCCAGCAGTAAGACCACAGACAACAGGGTGTCATACATACAAAAAGTTTTCATTTAAAATGATGGTTCATTTTTGACTACTTAGCACATGTATTATAAAACATGCTACACTCACTATCTTTTTTTACTATCTAGCCAGGTGCTGGTTATTTTTGTACTGGGAATATCATCATTAATATTTAAAGAAATTAATGAATCTACTCGTAAAACATTGTTAAAGGAAACCTGCTTAAGTTGATGCAGAACTTTGGGAACTTTGATCTATACATCCTGAATCAGGTGCGGTGAACTGCTGAAACAAAAAATTCACACAGAGTCGCGTAGGGCAGGAGCAGGTGGCGGTGGTGATGGTGGCAAGAATGGTTACTTGCCTCAAGCTTCAGCCTTGACTAACCAGGGGCCATACCTTTGAAGTGACTGACAAGAAGTTAAAGCACACCTTTGAGGCAGTGCTGTTTCTTCATCCCCTCTTGTTGGAATAAGGGCAGACTGGACACTTAAGGGATTCATTAGGAAAAATATGGTATTAGGACACAGAATGGGCCAAGGGTTGCAGGTTTGCAAGCTTACTTTAGTAGATAGCTCTTCAACACAATACACATATGTTTTAATGTCAAAACTGCTTTGTCTTCAAATTCTGTTGATATTATTTTTAATGTTTTAAACACTAATTATTAAATATAGCTCCTTTAAATTTAGATATTTAGTAATTATGTATTACTATACACACTCGCCTTAGATAACTACAACAAATAATAGGCAAAGATTATGTTAGCTTTCCATGGCCAAAGCTGTTTTTTCTGTCCTTGTGGATGGAGATTTCCATGCCCATTGTTGCTCTTGCCTGGTGGAGCTTTAAAATGCTGATATGATCATAACAGATTTTTTTAATCAAGGCTTGCTCGCACTTGTTCTGACACACAGTATCTAGGTCTACCAGTACACCCCAGAGTGATGTGGGCCCACTCTACCACAATTAAGCAAAATCAGCACGCTATCTTAAATGCAAATATATGCAGAAAAAATGAGCAGACAACTACAAACAGTTAGCAGTTTGACATAGTGCACAAAAAGTAAAGGTGATAAGAGCAGTGGATGGGTGGTGAATGTAGGCGAGGGAGAAATGAGGGAGAAATATTCTAATGTAATGCAATCTAATACAACACCAACACAAACTATACAGTTTAAAGTATGCTGGGTTAAATCAACACCTCTATGACTCAGTTTTTAACACACACTGAACATAGTGAGCTGTACAAAAAGTAGTGTTTTTTTAGGGCTGTTGCATTAGGTAACATTAAAATATACTGAGGGTGCTTTTTATTCATCTGCCTCCAGTATTTTGCATAACGTCTGGTGTGGTGTTGAAATCCCACCTCATGCGAAGAGATATTGGACTTAAAATAAGGTAAATTTTTAGCAATTTTTTATACACATTATATCAAAATCTTACTTAAATCTGAAATATTTTGTTAACCTTAATGTGCACAAATGGCACACCATAGCATAAGTATAAATCCTTTACACTTTGAAAAAAATCATTAAAATCCAAACAGCAAAGTAAAATCTTTACACTAAACTGAACACATAAATTTATGACTCTAACAGAGGATATACTGTTCAGTTACTCTGAGTTTGAGTTGCCTAAACTTCACTTAAAAATAAGTAGTTTAACTAAATTATTCTAATTGTTGAAAATGGTAATCTCAATGTGTGTGGCTAACACAACATCCAGTTCATGTTATTCTCTTACAAGTGTCTCACGAGGACACACAATCTTCACATTTTTTGTTCATGTAGACAAATTGTGTGGCTATGTTGAGAGATACATAAGGCATCAGTCAACTATATGTTAACAATAGAAGGTATTGTCATCCCTGTCAGTTTTGGGTGTAATTGCATACTTTTTAGTGATCTGAATTTGACACCCCATTTTCAACAATGACAGTATAGTAATTGCTTTGAGAAGTCATGGCTGAGTTTTTGAATGATATCAAAATACCACCATCCTCCCCGTCCACCTCATTCTACTCAGCATCCTGTCTATCTGCATTGAAGTGCTATTACCAACGCCTTTGGTTCACTCAACCATGGGGCCTATTCGGAATTGCTCCACCACTGTCAGGCCCACTGCAGTTTTTTTTCAGCACGGCTCCCAATGAACAAGGTCTTCAGTTTTGTGTGATCAAAGAGATGCATACTGAGTGTGGTTGGATACACATCAACTTTCAAATATTATTTCATATTTCATATTTGATTTGGTGGATCTAAAAATTATGACTTATCTGCAAAGGCTAGAATATTTTTTTATTCTACATGCAAATATCTTAAAAACTCATCTTTTACTTAACATGTGTGTTTGGAAAAACATTTCTACCAATTTATGTGCAGCAATACATCTTAAAAATTAGATGAATAATTGATTGGTTGTGTGACAGAAGAAGCATGCAGCTATTTTGATAATCAATTGATGGTTGTATCAATTATTTTTAAGAAAATTAATAAATAGCTCTTGTTCCAGCCTCTCAGTTTTAAGGATTTGTTGTTTTTCTTTGTCTAATGTCTTCATGTCTTGTGTGATATCAGTTTGTATATCTTAAGGTTTTAAATAGTCAGTCAAACAAAAACAATCAATCTAAAGACCGTCATTTTTGGCTTTGTAGGGGTTTTTTTGGACATGTTCTGTCATTTTCTGACATTTTATAGATCATAATTAGTCATCTATGAAAAAAACAAGTTCAGCCTAAATATAGAACATAAAAATGTTCATATAATATTACATTTACAAACGGTTATACTTTTCACATCAGACTGACACTGCCCATGCTAAAACTGTTTTGTTCGTGTCATGTCTCTCTAAAATACAATTTTTGCCATCCAATAAAATACTGACTCACCTAAATACTAAGCTTTGGACTACAATTTTGTCATGGAATAATTAAAAATGATCTTAACTTGACACCATTAACTTTTGCTAAAATACCACAAAGGGGAACATCCCCTGTTTTCGCTGAAGGGCTGGCAGTAGCAAATGTAATTAGATGGGGAGTATTCCTCCAGGTGTTCAATAGCTGCTCGCAAGGTCAACACAGCCATGTTTAGGATGCTGTTCAGGCGTGAAGAGGAGGAACTGGGCCTGGTTGACTGGTGGTGTGAGCATCGCAGTCCCCTCAGGTGACTCACATGAGTTCCACCCACACCCCTCTCCATTGTTGTAAAATTTGACAGCAAATCACAGGGGAGTGTTGTCTGTCCAAACGCATTATAAGTTCAATGTGTGGGTTATTGAGAGAGGCTGCGCTTCTGCTTTCCCTAACATTCTTGATGTATAGACAATTCCATGAGATTACAGATGCATTCTGGCATATACAACCAACCAGACTGATTAACCTTGAAGACCTGGGGCTCAGTGCAGCAAGGGAGCGTGAAGAACACCAGTGTCAAAACGTAAATGAAAAAGACCTGTTGGAGAAGCCATGCCTACAATATGGGAAGGGAGGGGAATCTAAAGTGAATCCTTAAGCAGTTTGTTTGGTTCTGCTTTGTGGCAGATACTCTGGAGAGAGGCTTCCCATCTGTCCTGCTCTCACCTTGGCCAGTGTCTGCCAGCTTGGTCTGCTTGTCACATTTGAGTAGTTGCTATGGGACTAGTCCACTGAGGCTCTGTCATAGACCACAGAGAGCAAGGCCCTATCATCAATCACACAGATGAGCGGCACGTACCACATGAACCTCTCTCCAATGATGGCCAGAGATCTAAATTCTTTCGACATGGATTTTTATGCAGGGAATAGCAAGGTGACTGTAATCACTTTACAAAGGAAGAAAACATTTTTTTAAGTATGTAGTCTTTCTAAAAGCCTCTAAACACAAAGACAAAACTTGGCCGTAGCCTCAGACTACACCATAAAACCTCTGACTCATATTAAAGATGCATTCATGAGCTATGTCATCAGACAGTCAAACACAGAGGACACAGCATAGATATCATGACTGTAAATCTGTAGTATAAGCCCATTTTAACAACAATGGTGGTGTGAATATTTAAATTGTTGCTTAAGTGTTCAATTTTATGATAGGTTATGAACTGTAGAACCATGACTACAAAGCTCAAATCATGTCAATGACAGAAACGCCCAAAAATACAAAAAACAAAACATTAAACAAACAATCAGGTTTGCCTCAATAAGTACATCTGCAAATGTAAAGTAAGACATCTAGAAAATTGTTTTAGTGCAGACTGGATCTAAATTTCATTATAGAAGATACAGGTTTCATTTGGAAGATATAAGCAGGAAATATAAGTAATGCCTGATTTGAGGGTCAACAACTGAACTACCGATTTCATTATAAGTTTGACATACAAAAGACAGGGGTTGAAAAAAGAAACAATAAGTATAAAGTATATACTATATAGTAGTATAAAGTATACCTGTGATTTATCAGAAAGATATCTGTTTCTTATCCATTTCAGGTTCTATTACTGTGTAGGTGTGATTTGCAAAATGAATAATCTGATGGGACTTCAGTCATTTCTGTCACAAAGAGTCATTTATTTGGATTCCTGGCCAGCTGTCCTGCTGATAAAGAAATGCTGTACCCCAATAAAAGTCTACACCCTGTAGAGCTGGATAAAATTATTCTTTAAAATAAAATTATGTTTCTTTTTTATTTGAAATTTCATTCAGAGTCTGGTCCAATTTGTCCCTTCTGTGGCCTGAAAACTAACAAGAGACCAGAGCCTTTAACTAATGCAACAGCATTCTACCAAGAGACTAATGGAACTCATGCTGAATCACCTGTGAACATGGTGAGATAATTGCCATTTGGGAGACCCAAAGAGCATGTGGTGTTAATAAAGTCTGGAAAGCCAGAGGTTTGCCTGTGGTAATTGAAGAGTGAAATGCCATGTGACTTTGCCACGCATCAGGTGAGGAACCTAAAGGTTTATTCAGAGGCACCATTTTAGAAAGTGTGAGCTTGCTTGGTTTAACAGGAGGTCAATTATAATGGAGTCGTGCTTAGGCTGTCACCACGAAGTGCATAATCAAGGGGTACTGCTGGGCTAACCGCTAATCCATAGCTGTGCACTAAAGCATGCCAGGTTTGTAGCCATGGAGTGCAGTTCAGTGTATGCCCATGGTCTGGGTCGAAACCATAAACCTCTAGTTCTTAAAACTGTTTGTGTGTGGATGTATGCGTGTGTGTGGGTGTGTGTCTGTGTCTATTTTCATTTATTTACGCATGACCCTCAATGAAGACAGACCAGCTGTCAGTCAGGTAGCTTATGACACAGTATTAGCCTCCAATACAAGTAAATGTCAGCATAGGATTGTTTTAAAAGCCTTTAATGAGCATGCCATCCTCTTGGAGATAAGTCTGCTTTGATGATATTAACTTCACTAAGCACACTGCAAACAGGTCAAGCCTTTTGTATAAGAACTTATACAATTATTACTTTGATTATGGGGAAGGCTGTACCTGTCTTCAGACACTGTTATTCAGGATCCATATAATGTCTGAAAAATAAACTGAATGAGAGTAATAAGAGCATGTCGGTGGAAGGTATAAAATAACTTGGAACAGGATTGCAAGACGCATTATTACCAGAAATGATATAAATCTTAAGAAATACAATCAAATGCAAATTACCAATTACTTTAATTTTAGCAACAAATATAACCATATGGATTATCTGATATTTAAGTTACTTAAAATTGGTTTAAGGGTTAAATATACAGTAAATTGGCATATTATTCCACCTTATAAATAATACTTTTATAATTAGAATATTGATGACTATCAGTATAAGCTATTTTCCAGAATTAGTTAGATTATTGGTAACTGCAAAACACATGAAACAAGCTAAAAAATAGGGGTGGGAATTTTTTACTATCTCACGATTCAATTCGATTCCAATTTTTGGGGCCACGATTCGATTTAAAATTGATTTTCGATTCAAAACAATTTTATTCATAATGATTTCTGATCTGATTTCTGATCATGATCTACTCCCATCTGCTTT
>JAQNCA010000032.1:17124207-17138145 GCA_029783725.1 Acanthurus tractus | reverse complement strand
ATTAAGTTTTAAACATTTATCCATGCTTAGATGGAATTGTTGCAACTGTTACATAAAAGCAATATCACATACTGCTTGAGTAACAAAAATAAAAGTGCTTCTTTATTAAAAAAATAGTGCAGTTAAACATGCTGCCTTTTAAATTCTTTACCAAAAACAGTGTGTGGTCCTTAACTGCTAGCTATAAAATAAGTTGGAACAAAAATAAAGTGCTACACTGTGAGCGTCATGTCCAGCTCGGTGTTTCCGGGCATTCGGTAAAAACCGAAATGACGCCAAATTTTAGCCTTTAGCGAAGACGGGGCCGGTTGGATCTCCTTTTCCTCCATCTTTATTGTTTCCTCTTTGTTTTGGTGCTTTCCACGCGTGCATACGTTCCAGAACCGGCTGCGCAGTGACGTCAGGACGTCCCGCGTAGCTACAAAATGGAGGCGGACAGCCAGCGGATTTTTTTTTTTTTTTTTAAATCAATTTTGAGACATTTTATATCGATTCTGAATCGTAGCAAATGAGAAACGCGATTCTTATGCGAATCGATTTTTTGGCACACCCCTACTAAAATACCTCTAAACACTAATCTGTGTAATCAATACTGTATTCCAAAGCAAGTTTAATCTGAACAGTTCTTCAGAATCAGCTAAGATTTCATGTGCTCTCACATTTGAAACTGTATGTTCTTTCCAAGTGTATGCATGATCTACGCTGAGAGATCTCTGATCTGTTTCCATGTTCAATCTCTACTCTGCAGACTGCGCTGCCACTGTGAGCCTACAGCCAAATCAGAGCAGCACATCTGCCCACACAGGTCCACGGCAAGGTCTAGTACCCAGTAGCACAGTGCCAAATTGCCAACTGTGATACACAACTTTCTGCCTCTTACAACCTGGGACATAATTTAAATCAGCTCCAGCTGAAAACCTAGATGTTTTACTTGTCATCCTATTTTGGGAGAAATTTGGCCCGTCAGCCTAGGATCAACATTCTACTGATGTGCATCATACCTCCTCTTAAATATGCCTTACATAAAAACAGTCTAAATGGGTCAGAACCCTGCTGGAGATGAGCTTGGAACAGCTTGAATAGGGCAAGAAAAGGAGAAATCTTTCATAGAAATAACAACATGATCGTCTAAGAGAATATAAAAACAAATGAGAATACAAAGAAAACACATTGAAGACTTTTAATGTGTCCAAAAACAAATGAAATTAAGCAACTGCTTCATGATGTACTGAACAGTTGCGCAAAAACAGCTTCAAACAAGCTTTCCAAGGTCATTTTCCCACCACTGTGTGTGTATGTGTGCACACACTTAGAAGATTGTGTGCTTGGGATAGGAAAAGTCCCTTTAGCGATGCCTGAAAAATATTAACCGGATACAGCCGATGTGGGTTACCAAACACTACTAACACTGGCCAGACATATTGCATTATCCAGGGTTGTGTAGCTGGAGGTTTGTGCGTGTCAACATTTTATTAGTCACTGTTTTAAGCTTGGGTTTTGTCCAAACACACCACTTTCAGGCCTGTTTTGTTGCAAGGCTGCAGAGTCTCATAAGGCAGCTGTGGACTGGATATGTTGGTTCCCTGTGCTGCTTTGACTCAAACACATCCTGACCTATTTTTTACCATGTCAACAGTATCGATCTCACTGCTCACCCCAATGAGGAGGATTTTAGTCAGTTATGAAATGGAATTAGATTCTTGTCACACAGATACACAATTACTGTGACTTTTCCTAAACACTGAAGGCTATCTCACTGAAATGAAAAAATCTATATTTTTTATATTATCAGGAAAATGGACGAAGAAAGAACAGGACTTCATTAGACTGACATGAAATGCAGACAATTGCAGACATCCGGGCCATAATTAAAGGTAAGTGTGTGTGTGTAGGCATGTATATTTTCTTGTGTTCATCATTTAACTGAGAGTCATATTTAAACATGTTTTTCTTTCCCCAGGGAAGGGCACAAGTCACAGGTTACATATGCATGAATTTCTTTTTTTCCAGCAACAGCAAATCATTTTCATTTTCAATTTGACAATCAGTAAACTGTTGCTGTAGGGTACATGAGTGATTTTTGTTTGCCTCCTGCTTGCATATTATACATTTCTTCAGGTTCTGAGTTCAACCTCTCCAAAAACAAACCACAGGACATTGGGTTATTTGGGGCATGTTTCTTGGCTGTCCAAACAATGCTGATCTTTTGCCCTCTGTTTTTCCTCTTGAGTTTCCATCACCTGATCTGTGCTCTTAATATCCCTAACCCATGGATCCAGGATCATTGGTTTGTACAGGCTTTCCTACAGCACCCTATCAGATTAGCTGAACTATCTCTTGACCAATATGGGGTCTCAGTATCTCCAAAACCTAAAATGAGAAAACCGAGATTGAATTTGAAACTCAGTATGACCGGAAGGATTAGTGTGCAGCCCGAGACTTCTCTTACCTCAAAGATGTCAGTTGTATTTAAGCTGGAGGGGGGTTTGGAGGTGGGTTTTCTATGATGACCTACATTTCCTCCAAATCTGTTGCAATGCCGAGACTTAGGACATGGGCAATGTCTAATAATGTTGCTCCCTCCAAAAATGGAACCGGCGTGTAAGGAGGATTCAGTCAGCACTAATTTACCAGGGCTTAAGGAGGAGAAAGTGTCCATGTCTGCTTTCAGTTTTTTTGGGTCAACTGCAACAACAACTTTGATGGCCCAATGATTGACTTTCTATACCATTAAGGTAATATTTATCAGCTGAAGGTAAAGAAAGGGAATCAAGAACTGGTACTGCATTTATAATGGTTCCTGAATGGTCACTACCAGAATACTGATGAGCTCCTACATAAAACAGTGCTGCCATTGTTATTTATGTACTGTAAATTTCATTCTGAAGGGCTGTCACTTTAAAATCCCTACCAGTTCCCTAATGGTGATGAAACTGCCAGAGTAAGGTTTGATGTTTTGTGACTGCATGTTTACATCTGTGCTCCAGAGTCATGGCTAACATGGCAAATGATGAAAAGGATTGGCTCATTTTATTATATTTATTGTAAATGCAGCAAAAAGCAGTGAGTAAAAAGGTAGCTGTGTGAAAAAGGGTTAAGACCTGGAACCGTATGAAACATTTACAAATACAGTATTCTTTAAATCTAAAGCAGCATGTCTGACTGATGTAACAAAGCATACAATAGCACTACATTACATTACAAGCTTATTGAAGCTAATTTTTCATGCCATGTCTTCATTTTTTCCAACAAATTATGGAGAGTAGCAGTGTTACAAGTATTAATAAGTATTAGCAAAGATAAGCAGTATCATCATCTATAGCAATAAAATCCTAATTTAACCATCACTTGGCACTTTTTTTGTTGTTGTTGTTTTACTTAGCTATGCCCAATTTTTTTACCCAAGCACAAACTATACATACATGGACAAAAAGCTACATGTACTATATACCCACTCATTATACAGACATACAGTCACAGACTCATTCACTAGCCCTCAATCTGGCCTTGAGTTCAGTCAGTCCTGTGGCGTATCATGTGGTTTAGCAGAGAATCACTGCTATCACATGGCCTTTCTCTTCCAGAAAAAGCATCACCAAAATATGAAAAATAGCATTCATTCCCATGAATAATAGACTATGGTCTACACACACACACACACACATGTACAAACACACACCTAAGCCTACCTTCTTTTATTCAATAAATAATCAAGTAGTTAGTGTTGCCTAGCAACCACATCATCAGTACCTGTATTGGTGGTCACAACACACTGAATGATACTATTGGCTACTGGGCTCAAGTCCCACAGCACGTCGAGTGTGAAGGTTCATGTTCAAGGGATTTTCTGTCCTTACGAAGAATAAATGCCTACAGCCAAGTGAATGGTCTAAAAATAATTTAAGAAAAACAAGATTTTAATTCTTTTTGGACAATTATGCATAAGCAAATACTCTTGCTTGAACAAATGAAAATCAAATATAGACAGGTGATAAATTACAGGAGTTAAAGGGAAATTTTTTAGCCTATGTATTCAATCTATGGCAGATTTGGCTTGAACATTCTGGCCAATGATCACCAACATCATAAAAACCCTAAATTAGGAAATATCCTTTAAAAGAATGATGTTAAATCCCAAGAGTAGAGTTTCAGATACTTGTGAAATTTATGCCTAGGTGCTACAAAGCTGTTCTGTTGATTCAAAATGCCTACTTTATTTTGTTTTTTTCTTATTTTACACCTGTCTGTATACAAAACTAAATAAAATCAAATTTGAAGAATTTTTGAAGAATTAACTGTGATCATCAAATGCTGAAATTCTGCTTTTATACTACACTTGATTTCATCTTGTACTTAAGTATTCTTGATAACTCAAAAAGGTACAGGGTTAAGCTGCATTAATCTGGTGAAAGGTATTGAATTTGTTGAGCACACCTGAGTTAATGCCTGATTTTAGCCTCCTTTGTCTAAGATTAATCCTAAACATAAGACAAAATAACAGAAACAGTTTTTTTACGATGCCTTGTTCAAAAAGCATGCTTTACCATTCTTCCATTGGTTGTTTTCAGTGTGAACAGCAGCATAAAGGCAGACCTTTGGCAGTCTCTCAAATGCATCCTGTGCCCTTGAAAATCAAGAATTGCCTGTTCACACAGCAACTTATCTCCCAAAGTGAAGCTGACGTCTAATCAACACCTGCAACCCTTTCCTTTGCCGCATGTCCAAGTGAGACTTTAAAAGTTGTGCCAAGCCACATGCTTCCTGCTGTGTGTGAAACAGTAGTGGTGGAAAGGAGAGAGGAGAGAGAAAGAGAGATTTCTTATCAGCTCCCCAGAAGCTGATGTTATTTCTTTTCGCCATATGCATTGGATAGTACCTTTGATGTGTTGCTGAAGCCTCATGTCCCTTTAATTGTGAGGCGGCTCGTCTCACAGCCTATTCTCCTACAGTGATTGTGTCCCACACTGTCGGACTGCTCTGTGAAGTTAGATATCTTTTTTTCCTGCTATTGCCTTCTGAAAAAGAGAAGTGTAGGAGTGTAGAGGAGAAGTGCGCCTGATTCACTCATCTGGCCTGCAAAATGCACATATGCTTTGTATCACACAATGCTCTATTGACCATTCTGAACTGAACTGCTGATGTGTAATGCATTGTTGTCTTAGAGGCAAAAATGTCTCTACCGTCATATCAGAGTGCTCCATTATCTGTGAGTTGAGATTGCATTGTAGATATATCGGTCATCATATTGCTAGGACAGGACCTATGCTATTAATGGGCTCCACCTCCTTTGTCGACAGTCAATAGTGGAGATGAATACAGTCTTTGTCAAACGGGCTCAGCGTTAAGATGGTGAAAGGAGCTTATCAGTCTGGTGCTGCTTGCTTGTAATAATCAATTACAGGTGACTATGAGTGACCTTGAAATGTATTGAATCTGCAGAAATACAATGAGAGGATTTGAATTGTGCACACTCACATAATACTGCCAAGGATTCTCGACACAGTGTGCTGGAAACCGACTGAATAAGGCTGTGTGGATATATTTTTCTTCTTCCCAAACCTAATATCTTCCTGAAATGCATCGTCTCCCCTGGCCTTATCTCCCTCTCTGCTCTCTCTGCTGTAATTGTCGATGAGAAGCTTTTGGTGTTGCTGTTCCACCAGCAACAGCATGCAGAACGTGTATCCATCAATCTGTTCAGTTCTCCCTGAGCAGTTCCCTCACAGAAATCCGTTTAGGGCTTTTCTTATTGAGTGGAGTGTAGTGGAGTCCTTCTGGGGCTTCGGCTCTCTAACCTAGTTCCCCCTATGTGTTTTTTCAATGAACCTGTTCCCACTTGTGAATACATCTGCTCACTTCATAGAAACAGCAGAGAGGCCGATGATGGAGGAGAGTGAGAATAATTAAGTCTAATATCAGCTCATAATTATTAAACACAGGAAATTTCAAAAGTTATATCTTGCATACTGTATATGTGGCAGCTGAAAATCGCTCTCACTACCAGGGATTTTAATAGCCGTTTTTTACCAAAGTAAGTAACTGACTAGTATATGCATTCATAAATATATATGAAGATTTGGTGTGCCTAATTAATCAAGCAGTCCCTGCCATACATCTCTATGAGTAATGAGCTGTTCATTGTGGAAAATATGCTTCAAAACAGAGGAATCTGTTTACTTCAACACTCTCATACCATTCTTGAAAGAGTTGTTTACTCTCTTTAGTGTACCTCCCACGGATGAAGGTAGCTGTAATTGGGAAGCACTGTTTGTTGTCATAGTTGTAGTCATAATACATTTTACATAACAAATGCATTTTGAAACAGGAGGAGACGAAGCTGGCTGTTAAGTCCTTTTCTTAGTGTGTTGCCATAATTGGTGTGTCAGTGACTATCATGCCTTTGTACGTGTAGCATGCTGAGAGCAGTGCTAAATATGACGTTCACTAGGCAGTAGAATGCAAAAGCTTGATGTTGTATTACCATCCAAATATGATATTTTTACTCATCCTCACCTCTTTGTGCATGTATAAACTATGAAGTTAAAGTCCTTTACTTATCTGTTGCACATTAAAGGACTATCTGTGTATACTTTAAATAATGGGCTTTAACTTTTTTCTTTTGGTGAAGTACTTTCCCCGGGAAATTCTTATGTGTGACTAAGGTCTTAGAAAGACCTTTTTATATATGTTTAAATGTTCACAGGCCTTTCTTGGCAAAAGATGACAAATCTGAAATAACACAGCAGAGAAAGCAAGATGTGTAGTGTGTGCATTTAGATTTTCAAGTACTAAGCACTGTTAACAAATGCTCAAGTTTTTGTAAAACCAAATTATCTCATTTATATGAAGCTTTGTTTTTCCCAGGTTTTATTCAGGTACAGAAAACAGCAATGATGTAGAGAAGTTGCTAGCAAGGTAAGAATGTTTGAAAGGGAACTCATTAAAATAGCTCCAGCACTGAGAAAGAATAATTGTGAGTCTTGTTGCAGTGGAAGACTTTGATCCAATTAAGCGTGATATCAGCAGTCCAAGGTAGACTGACTTGTGCACTGTATCTGAAAATCCAGTCTCAGTCTTAAATTAAAGAAAATGAAAAAATGGGTCCCACCATCTGTATTTGTCCCAGACTCGAAGATCAAAGGAAATTTTACGTGCACAGCCCCAGTGTTTGAACAAGTGAAGAAGCTTTTCCATCTCATAAGATAAATATTTTGGGGAATGGTAATACATGTTTTTGTACTAAAAACCAAAACTGATACAGTTATATCAACAAATCCACAACAAATGAATTAAAGTGGCTCAAATATCGCCATTCTTTCTAAAGTCACTAGGACATTTAAGGTGCAAAGTGAATATTTAACACATTACATGTTATGAGGGTTCACTCTTTGTGATACTAATGCTCAAGCCATAAGCTGACATTATGTGACCCTCATGAGACATATGAACTTTTCAGTTTTTCACTACATTTTTAGTCCTGTATGAGATGTAATATTGAGACAATATTTTTTTTATATTCATACTCTGACACTGCATTAAAATAGTCCATATAACACATCAAGTCTGAACGTTGCTAGAGTTGCCCTTTTTCACATCACACAGCAGGAGACTGCATGTGTCAGACGCATTTTCACTCACTGGAAATACTTCATTTGGTTTAGGTGAGGGGTCATGCCTGGGTAGAGCATGCAGTAGGAGGAGGAGGATTTATCCATAACGATCTATGTTGAAAACAAAAGAGTGAAAAACTAGACACAGGCAAATAGAAAGGAGTATAAAGCAGCTAAACTCTCCGCATAATCCTTTGCAGTGCATGTGTAAAACCACTGTTTCTGTTATATACCTTTTGAAGCTGCAGCACACCTCTGCAAAAATATTGCCACACTATTTTAGAAATGTAATGAAGTTCAAATTGCAAGACTCTGCTCCACTCTCCTTCCACCAATGGTAGAGTTCTTTCCATCTTTAGGATGAGTATCAAAGCAGTGACCATACAACAGTCACTCTGGATGCCATGAAGCTGAAATAACAGCCTAAATACAGCATTTTCTCCAAAGTGACAGACAGTGACAGACTGGGCAAAAGACAAGCTTACGTCAGCAGAGAAAAAGTAAAAAGGTAATTTAAACTATTCAACCTAAGGTCAATATTCTCCCTTGATGTTCATAGCCAGCAGGGTCTGAAATCAACCTCCACCAAGCCACAAAATACTCCAATATACAAGCATTGAGGCGGGTAAAAATGTTCATCAACCATGGTCTAAAAGCAAACACCATGTACCGCAAAACTCATTGAGAAAACACTGGTAAGGGTTTAAAAAAAAACAAAAAAACAATGGCTCCATTATTTGGGGAATGCTGGAGAATTAAAAGAACAGTTGAGCAGCAGAACCAGCACAGATACGCATTTTATAAAGCTGGAAAGGAAAACCTGTAATTGTACTCTATTTTAATTAGTCTGCTATTGTTGTTTAAAACAACTGAAGAAGCATTCTCCAAGGAAGGCCTATTAGTTTAATACACACTATTCTTTTTTTTTTACTTTTATTTAAATACTCATGTAGTGTGCAGCTGTATATTTTTAAGAGGAGGGAAAGCTTGTCTTTACATTTTTTTTAATACAGTTTGTTTAAATTAATGTGCTTCAGACATGTAACATGTTGTTCGGGCTTAATTCTAACATTTTGGCCCCTAAATAAAATACAAAAAAAAAAAGACAGTTCTTACTTAAAACTTAAGTCACAAAAGCCAGCATACATATTAGTAATCTATGCTGTTCACAGTCACCAACATGTGCTAACGCAATCGTTATGTCATTGGCATTGATTAACACATCGGATTAACACCTACAGGTGCGTTTACGGCTGTTGTGTGATATGTGACAGTACCTTGTCACACCTTCAGAGAACTTCAGTAATGCAGAACCAAAAGATTTTATTTATCAGTCAGAAATGCCCCAGTCTTGCAGCAGCCCCTACTGCTTGACTTTTCTTCCCCGTCTTTGAGTTTGTGTTCCTCCTCTGTGAGCAGTGGGCCCTATAGTGCTTGCTGCTTCCTTGCTGTCTCTCCATTAGGCGCCTAACAGAGCGTTGGGCTGCGGCTGCTCTCTCCCTCAATGCCTCCATCTCCCTGTCGCCCTTCAGGTCTCATCGCCCTCGCAATGGAGGATCCATCCGCCATGATCCCAGGACACATACTGTCCTCCATTACCCATCCTCACAGCCCACTGCATTCAGATCCCACTTGCAGGACCCATACAGTACATATGTGTGTGCATGAGCATGTATGAGTGAGAGTAACTCTGCTCGGCCTAACCAAGGACAGTAAGTCATATCTAGTAACACTATCCCAAAACACACACACGCAAACACACTGAAAGCAAGGGAGCTGAGTAAAAGATCAATAGGCCATTTCAAAGGGTTTTGTTTTTAGCTTGGATGAAGTCCATCTGTAGATTCTTTACACATTAACTGAATAAAAGACCTTCAGCAGTGACAACTCATACCCCTGAGCCATCCTATAAACATTGAACATCTGCCATAAGCACTCCCAAGTCAACTATTAACGTTGTTCAATGGTTTGTAATGAGCATGTTTTTGAGAAAAAAAGCTGTGGCTGAAAGGCAAAATTTGTAACTTACTCGTGTGAAAAACTTTTCCTGATATTTTAAAAACTTTCTGTAGTACTTAAAGTCTTTGTCTAAAGCATTTAAAGGAATAACATATCTTAAGCATTACAGAGCAACAACATGTAATCAAGAAGTTTAAAAGCGTTTTGCACTTTTAATTATTCCATGCAGTGGCATCTCTATGCATATCAGAATATATGTACTATGCATGTATGCATGTATGAATGTATATATGTTTGTATGTATGTGTCGATGGATGGAAAAAACTAGTCTTTCTTTTAAAGAAGGCTGGGTATTGTGCCAACATTACAATGCTTCTGTTATTCAAATCACATCACTTTGTCGTTTACAAACACCCCAAAAACTGAGATAACAAATTGTTTTATCCATAGGATCCAATTAAAAACTGTGAAATCACTGAAAGTCATTTAGTGTCTTGGATGCTTATCACAACCGACTGCACAAGTGATTATACTTGCCAGTGAACTCCAGGAAAATAGAAAAAGAGTGATGGCAGAGGCCGTAATCATGACATACATCCAGTTAAAGAGCGTGATGAGGAAAAGCATGTTTTGATTAAATCAAAAGTGGAGGCAACTTAACGCACAGTTTGTCCCATTTATGCTAAATCAATTTTGCTGCCATCACATTGTACCATCAGTTTAGAATTAAGGGATTAAAAAAAGGTATTAAAAAAATTAGGTCTAGCTTTGATTAGGCCACACAAGTGCCATGACTGTGGGAATTTCAATACTGGTCTGATGATATGTCACTTTGGTAAAGACAGAAATATATCACAACTGCATGGATAGTAATGACATTTAGAAAAGACTTTATGATCCTCAGAGTGAAAATCCAGAGCCAAGGGTGGGGAAAGACTGACCACGCTGTAAAAAACAAATGTATCAAGGATATTAGGGCATGAGCTCTGAGATGCTTCCTAAAATGATGGTCCACAAGAACAGTTTGTTTGCAAATGATTGGTCTCTGTTTCTCTCCATGTTTTACAAGGCACCTTATTTTTTTGCGACCAGAGTTGCACAAGGTGACTGTTTGGAAGTGTTATTTATTTATTGATGGACCAAATAAACAAGACCTCAAATAAATATTTGGAGCCTTAATAAATACTAGAGGAAAGAAAAAAGAATTACACACATTAGGCAAACAATACAGAAATTACTAAATAGCAAATTTTGTGAAGATGAAATACTCTTTAAATCTCAGGGGAAACATTGTATTTAAGCTTTAAAAAGAGATTAATATTAAAGCACAACTTCAGAAAATAATGTTGAATTGACATCTGGAAAAGGTGATAGGGTTTCAAATTGAATAACATCCTTTGAAAATTACAAGGTTTTGAATATTTGAACTGAATACCAGAAAAGTCATTTTGTGCAAAGTCAGAAAAAGAGGAAAGCAAAAACATCCAACAAATTAATAGCATTCTTCCACAGACTTCAGGTTAATAGTTTGTCTTGCTAAGCAGAACAGAAGGTCAGTGACATTTGTCTGTCTTTGCAGTGAATGCAAAGGCTAACAATAGCATGCCTCAGGACACTATGATGGCTCCCACTGTGCTCAAGTCTTGCCAAGTACACATGATGCCATGGCTTCTAATTTGGTACATTACCTTTGCATTATTTTTTTTTCTCCTTTATTACCGTACCTGTCTGCTTCGACATTAGAAAATATGCCTGATATAAAACAAGCCTAAAATATATATTGAACCAGGCTTAGTATAAATTTTATATGGTGAGCCTGGCTTAAATTTGACAAAATAAGCATTAATCTTGCTAAAAAATCTTCAAGCAGGATTGTAATGTAGCGAGGCTTGCTGGACTAAACGGAATTTGTGAATTGGTCTGGTAGTTTTGAGTTAAATTTCAAGTTTTAGAAATGGGTTATCAATCGGTGATGATCAAAATCCTCTTAACAGAGATAAAATCCGCGCCATTAAACATGAACTCTTACAATCAGAGAAACAAAAAGTGTGACATAACACAGAGCAAAACACTGAAATTGGAGCTGTGCTTGGTAAGGAAAAAAATAACAATGTGGTCGCAAACATGTAAAGTTAAGAAGTACACAATGAGAGGGTTTCTGGAAACAATTTAGGTAAGAAAAAAGGAGCGTCCTGAGAGAATATAAATTCATGAGTGATTCGTACAGTCTAGTTTGACAGTTTAATCTGAGTTTTGTGAGCCAGTTATCATTAATTATCATACAAGCACTACAAGCAGCAAAACATGTGACTGATCCTTCCAAATCTGGACTTATACAGCTCCTCTGTCAGTCATTGTTATTATACTCCCTTTTTTGGATGAATGGTTGTGACTGGCTCAACATTAGCCAACATTAAGTTGGGCAGAAAAATTGTCCAACTTATTCGTCTTAAGTTACAAGTTTACTGTTTGTGGTGATCAATCATCATAATAAATGCAAAATACGTCGACTTGTATGGTTTGCAGAAGTGCTGTGCATGCTCACAAACTTAACTTATTTCAAACTTAACTCAAATACTTAACTTACTACGCCCAATTATGTACAGAAGGAAGTTACCACTTGATAAATTCAATGGTTTTCTGAAATATAACCTAGCTGCATTGCATCTCCTGTCTCATGCTGGGATGTTTTTCACATTGATAAATGAAACACACATTTGAGAAGCAAGAGTATATCTCCATCTTTCCCCAGCAGGCAGCCGCTTTTGTAGTTATTCAAAGCTTAGCATTGTTGCATACATAACCTTAATGTACTGGTGAGAAAGTCATATCACCCTGTTATCATCATTTAGTGAAAAAATAGATCATTCAAATGTGGCACATGGCTAATTTGATGATGAAACATAAAATCAAAATCTGGCAGCTCTGTCACTGTAAACATCCATCCTTGTGCTTAGCGGCTGCTACTAAATGGCGACATTAAGTGAAAAGTAAGAGCAGCTGTGGGGAGAAGAGGCAGCCATAGATGAAAATGTGAGTGGCAGATAGGAGGGGAGTTAGACTGGCAGGTAGATGGGTGTGGAGGAGAGTCACACAACCATGAGGAATTGCATAATGGCTGGGGAAGGGGAGGAGAAGGTCTCAGCGGGTGGGGGTGCTTCCTGTGAATTACTACCTACATTTATAAAGTGCTCCGGCAGCAGCATGCTAATGAAGGACTTGATAAGACAACAGAGCAGAAGTCAAGTACAAGTCCTCAGCTAAGGCATTATTTCTGCAAACCTATCCCTTTTCTCTCTATTTAATAGTGATGACAGAGGACCTCTATCAGGACTTTGTAAAGCCCTAGCTCCTTTAAGGTAAAACACCATATGAAATGAACACAGTTTAATAAAGTCTACTCAATCAGCATAAGATATAGGCTAAAAGGGTCCATCAGGGATGGAGTGGGTCATCCATCCCTGTGTCTCTCTCTTTTTTTACTACATGCATAGTGCCTATAAGTGCCACTTGCTTTATGTGTGAGTGGTTACAATGTTAGTGGATGATCTTGGACATAAAACATCGACCAAGGCTAAAGAAAATCAATACCAGTGATGGAGATCGTTTACAGTTTCATTATTCCAGATTCATGACCTACCACTGCCCCATGCTGTTGTTGCCCCAGGATAAAGCTCATTGTCACTCACATTCGCTCATTAAGCGCCAATCACACAGTACTCCAAGCTATTATTTTGCCAGCACTTGGTGGCACTGCAGATGTCACAAAATGATCCCCTGCCTACTTCGTGCATAATTCATTGTAGGTGCAGCTGACACAGTTTATCCTTGACAATGAACTCTGTTAACTGTGTAAACTGGGTCAACCTCAGTTTTTTACTGTTCTGGGCTTTTTTGTGGACTGAATGAACAGGTAAAATGAGCCACCTGCTGCTTCTCATCACAGCTCAAAAGTTGTGTTAGTTAATGTGGTTTAACTCAAAATGAATGTGTTCTGTGTGCTCCTTCCATTTAATCTGAAGACAAACTAATGGTGATATATCCCTGGTAAAGTACAAGTGTTAACCTTTTGCTTTGATGATAAACAATCTTGTTAAAAGCATGTATCTCATATTGTACATTACATAAAAAGCTCAGGTATAATATGCATTTAATCCTCCTTTTTGCAAGCTGTAGGGTCAATTACATGCCTAGCCATTACATCACTGGAACCACTGAAAAATTCAGACATGCAAACACCAAAGGTATGAAAAAGGTGACAAAAAAACTTTGTAGGGGGGTCTGGGGGGATTCTCCCCCAGAGAATTTTTTTGATTTTAACACATAAATCAAGCAATCTGGAACACTCTGAAGAGTACAATAAGGCAAA
>JAQNCA010000032.1:17103662-17124107 GCA_029783725.1 Acanthurus tractus | reverse complement strand
GAAAAAAAGGAGAGAACAATAATAATTCCTTTGTGGAAATATTTTATTTTTATCTTCATTGGAACACTCCAAAATTATTACGTACTTATACCATCCAGATACTCTCCAAAAAGAAAAACCTCAAACCTTGAGGTATATAGCCAATGCTCCTAACCATTAAGGTTTATAAATAAAACAATTCCTTTTAAATGGAATCAAGTTAGGGAAACACAAAATCATTAAATAACAAAAAAAGAGAGAATTAAATAATTAAATGGAAAAAATGCAACTGTAACTGTGTAGAGTGGAATACAAAACTTAAGACTTTTACCATAAAATACTTAAACTATAGGAGGGCTCCCTGCAACAGCGGTATGCTTGGCCATCATATGGTATTTAATTCTGAACGTGCTCCAGAAGTAACGTAGTTCACATTTACAATGCATACAAATTACTTTTGTTTTGTCCAGAGAACCATTGGGCAAAACTTTAAAACTAAACTTTCCGTTCAAAAGTCCCTTTTCTGTATCCATTTCTGCTTTGTTACCATTTGCAGTGTTATTTTAGCGCCACTTCCTAAAACTACGGAAGCTAGTAAGGTACAGACTGTCACACGGTCTGTGCCTTTGTAGTAAATATACTACAAACAAAACAGCAGATGCTTTTACTGATTGAATTCAACACATCAATATGTCAAAATCTTAAATTTACTGACATCTCCCAATAGGGCTGCTTGCGCTGCAGTTCTTTGTACTTGTGTCATTTTTCCCAGTCATCCCAGAAGCCGCAGAAGTGTTTTTCGCGGTCTCGTCCACTCCTGTGACTTGTCCAAAGCAGGTCCCGAGCGAGAGCACAAAGCCGGAACCTCAGGCCTATGCGCTCGCATATTAGTCCGCCGCGGAGCAATATTCAGAAATTACATGTGTGTGGATGGTGGATATATGTGGAATGGATCTAGCTTCCAGCGTGCAAGGAGTAGGAGATGTCACGACGAAGACGGCGGAGGACCCCCCCCACCCCCAAACTTATCGGATCTATACGATTCACGTAAATGGCCTATTTTGAGTTCAAAATGTCGTATTTCGCCGAAAAGCAACTGATTTACAAGTATTAAAAAACAAGCTATGAGACCTAAGACGGCAGACTCAAACTGCACTCTAATTCAGACACTTCAGACTTAACCTGGACTAGCAAAAAATGACTTGTGTTCATCTCTACAGTGAGTCATGATTCATGAGTAGCTGACCTTGCTTCATCTTTCTTTAACAATTATTGTAAAAATCCTTTCACACTGTCAGTTTGGTTAAAAACTGATATTTGATATATTTGCTAAAAAATAGAAATAAAATTTGATTCAAAGGATGCATTTGAGTTCCAGCCCGAAGGCCCAATGAAACTGAAGCTTTTCAAAAAGGATGTCTGTATTAACAAGGCAAAATATACTACCATGTAACAGAACAGTACAATTAAAAAACATTTCAAGCTACCCATCGACGACTGTGATTAAATATGAAGAGGTGCCCTAGCATGGCAGTAAATGAAATGGAAAGTGTCATGTGTCAGCAGCCATGATCCTGACTTTAATTGACAAGTTGTCATAGTTCAGGCATTAGGGAGGCAAATAAATCATTTACAGCCAAGGGAGACAGAGACCTGTGACAGTTCATGCTTATGCTCGAACAAGTCAAAAAATATATATAAAAACTTTAGAGTCAAGGCCGTGTGAACATGCAGCAAGCCGAATGAGAAGACCATTATTTTAAATGAAAAGCTAAAACTCAAGCGAGTGGCTCCAGCTGGCTGCAATATTCATTAAATCTCATACTATGACAAAGTTAAATTAAAAGAACAAGATTATGACGACTATGCTATTCCAACTATTAGGGCAAAAGGTTTGCCACAATGTGGGCTGGTAAAGATGCTCAAAGTACATGTGAGAAAACTGTTTATGTAATTGGTTTATATATTTGCATAAACTAACATGTTTCTGCTGTCAGTTATCCTGTTTTTTCTTGTTTCTTGACTCAAACTTGTGTAAATGAGTACCCTTGATAAACAAAAAGCAGGCATAAATCTACTGTTTTTAAGAAATGCAATATTCTTCTCTGTCCTTGGTCAATAACTGTTTTTGTATGACGGTACAGAAAGAAGACCTGTTGGAACAGGAAGTGAATTCTGTGAACTGCTTTCCAACGTTGTCAGCATCATCTCCCACATCTGAGGGTTTGTCCAGAATAAACAGGGAGGATTTTGAGTCTAACCAGTTTAATGTGCACAAACACACAAATATTGGCGAGGTTATTTGCAGCCTAGCATTAGCTTTGGAAAAATAAATCATGGAACTGACAATAAATATTTCTAATGACTGTGTTACTGCTGTTTGGAAAAACTTCTCAAATAAAGGCTGATGCTGGAAATGCATGTGTTATGATGTGATGACCCTAGTGGCAATAAGATGATTCCATTTGTAAGTGAACACAGTACTCTGTACATTCATCCCTTATTAATTTCTTTAAAGAAAATCCTTTCCTCAAAATTATCCTGTCTTACTGCATAATACGATTACTAAACAGTTATCAGTTATCTAACCAATAAATCATCATTGTACGTATTTACTCTTTGCAGTGTAGCCTTCAACAATGTGTTCAAGTCATATAATCAAACTTCTAATCACAAATAGACAAAATCACCGAAAAATATTTCAGGAAGACATGCATTTACCTTTTTCTTTCAGAGCAAGGTAAATGTTTCCCAGTACGGACCTACTTCTAGGCAAAGGAATCATATATTAACGGTAAAATACAATTGTAATCTCCTGTTAGCAACAAAAGTGCTGTAAAAAGCCTTTTCCAGGTTTCTGCTTGAGAGGCAGTCAAATGTGAAGAGTTAAAGCTGCTTAGAGTGGCTAACAGCACCTAAGGCCAAAAATCCCATTTCCATCTGGATTTGATTTAAAATGTAAACACACTTTGTTGCACCACCAAAATCGTAGCAATGTTGCAACTCAGGACATGTCTACAGGCATTATCTAATCCCTTTTACATTCAACTAGTTGCTCAAGTTCTCTTTCTTTCTTAGTTTTTCTCTGGCTCCTCAACCGTTCTTCAATTCTTTCCCATCTCAGATGAACCTATATTAAATTCAATATAAATATGTTTGATAATAGTCACACAGACAAATAAATAAATAAATAAAAGTTATTAGTAACAAGGTTACAGAAATCCCTCCATCTTCCCATTCTACGCTCCTCTGGGATCTGGCTCAATCTCAAGGCTGTTTTTGGCGATTAGGTCCTTGGTGTTCTCAGCTGAATGGCTCTTTTATCAGCCACTATGGCTTTTTTCTCCTTCTCGCCTCCCAGCTCAGTATGAGAGGGGCTTAGATGCACCCCACACATCCCCCCTTTTCCCATGCTCCATTTCTCCCCCTTTCCTCTCCTCTGCTCTCCTTTCCTGGAGGGACTGCAATCCAGTCTGTGTGTACAGATGACCTGTGTTATCATCAGCACCACAGCAAATGAATTTACTCCCCTCAAAGTCTCCCGAGACGGCCACCAACTCCCTCTTGTCTTTACAGTGACACATGGCTATCTAAGTTCTTCTCACTTACACTGATGCATGCCAAAGGGCCAATGATAAATGGTGAGACATGACTTATTGTCTATGTGGACAAAGCTGACACTCAGCAAGAATCGGCAAGGTAATGACGACCTCATAGGCCATTCAAGGAAATGACTGCATGCATTATAAACAAAGGAGACTGATTGGACCTAAATGTCATGTATTTACCACAAGACAAAAATGGTGAACTACAGCTGATATAACATAATGTACAGCCCACTGTGTATCTTGTATTTATGTCTTCACTGCTGAATGAAAGCAAGAATATGACACATTTATGTATGTGCACTCAAATCCACTCATACGCACAGAAATAAAAACAAAGAGAGATATGCACATTCACACAAACGGGAACATGTTATGAAAATTAGCCTATTTATATGCATTCACAATGATGTGATGTTTTAGAAGAGGAGTGTGCTTATTAGATGCCAATTATCAATGTAGTCTCATCTGTATACTAATATGCATTTTGGCAAAAACTGTAAACACTGGGGAATGGCTATTTCAACCGATATGCAGCCCAACAGCATCTCAGTGTGGGAATCTACCACTTTTTCATGAGTACTTTGAATTATTGATTAAATGGAGGTTCTATTTGATGATGGAGTGTGGGAATGTAGCGAAGACCAATGTTTACTACATCCTCAATATACAGTACACCTGCAGCATATTGTAATATACCTCATATTCAGTCCACTTCTGATGGCAGCTGAGAGCAGATTGGTGATAAAAGGTACTCCACAATGCAGGCTATTTTAAGGACCAGCAAATTAGCATTGCATTTTTCTCCTAGGGTTGAAAACAGCTTGAAGAGAAAGATAATTAAGTGTTCTATTTTGCTCCAGTATTTGTAGCTCGTTCGAGACTTAATTATGGCTAATTAGGCAGTGATGTGAGTATTGATAGGTAGTAAGGTGACACACCTTTTCAAGGCGACCACAAGAGCCATCAAAACAACAGCCTATCACAACTATTTCTATGTAAGAAGTGTTCTTGGTAAAATTCTTAAAAATACTTTAGAATCAAAGTTTAGTCTTGTGATCTGTTGTTATGATGTTATATGATAATTATATATAATCTTGCTGTAGATCTCTCATTTTTTGTATTTGCTTTTTTTAAGTCTAAAAAGAATGATCTATTCTTGTCGAAATTGGTAAAATCAAACAAGTGAAGGGTTAACTGATATAGATGGGACTGACCTCAGGAGAGGTGAAATAGCAAAGTTCTTGAGACATGGCATTGACTTCAACAGTCTGTTTGGACTTAACCCCACACTATATTATCTGAGCTTGAGATATTGTTTCACTTGGGTGTTAAACTCCATGTAGGCAATGCAATTGGGTATGATTACAGGTACAGCAATGAACACTCCCAATACCCACTGCTGGGAGCTGTTATCATTTGGTTTCTCATGCATTTAAGGACAGTGGTTTTGTCTGTCACACAAGAATAAAAACAATGTCCATCACTAGAGTAGAAATAGATGTAAAGCAGATACTATGTTTTGAAAACAGCTCAGTTTTTCTGTTTACTTATTTATAATTACCAACCTCGCCCTGAAGCCTGTTGACTTCTCTGCGCTTTAAATGCCACAAGCACATTTCATGCAATTTACCTCCTGAATAATTTCTAATTGATTGGGACTGAGGGACAACACACGTTGATGTATTGTTGGAATATGGGATCCTTTTAGCCATTTAATTTACAGGGAGTAAATGCCCTCCATATTTCATGCTGTCAATTCAGTGCATGCCAGCAGTGCATTTGTGTACATTCCTCCAGTCAGAGGGTTAGCATAATGCAGGTCCTATCTGTCACTTAAGACCCTAGCTGAAAATGGGAGGATGGAGGAGCAAGGGATCAGTGTTTACCCACCTGGCCAATTAGAAGACAGAGAAACCTACTAGATGGAGTCTGCCTTCAGGACCAGGTACTAGTCGCTGTTACGGCACTCAGCAGTTGCTAGGCAACACCACCTATCTGTTATTGAGCAAACTTGTTGTGGGTATGGCTATTATATGTATAAATCACTGGTAATCTCTACACTTAAGATGAGGTGATGCACTTGTGCTGAAAAGTAGAGAACGTGAGGTTTGATTTATTTTTAAATATCTGAAACTGGTCACCTCAAACTGGAGAACATCTAGAAAGGTAAACACATTTCTAATCAAAAGAAACATTTTAATACAAGGCTATCTATAAAAAAGTGAAAGGTATGAGAAAATATCACATTTTAAGGGAGCACAGATTTATCAGAAGCTTCTAAATTGTTTGACGTTTCCAATTCTAGAGATTAATCTTATGTGAAATTCCAGGTAACAGTGCATAGTGTGTTGTAGTTTGCTAAAGGAAAGATGAGCTATGGGTTTCTGCAAGAATTTGATATATGTACTGCTTGGCAGGGGATGCGGCGTAAGCAGAAATGATGAGGGGGTTGACACGTTGGCATACATCACATGGAAAGCTGTAACAGCCCGTAGAATCTATTTCAAATTAAATACCTACTTTATAGCTATTACAACAAATTTTCAACATGATGAAAAAAAGTAATTAATAACATTTTTTAAGTGAGCATTTCTTTTTCCACTTCAGAGAGTGTTTGTGTGCACTTAGCATTACACTGTAGATAGTAGCAGTTCTTATCCCAATTATGAGTATTTCTGTACACTTTAAAAACATTATTATCGAAATATTACCATGGAAACAGAAACTACTCAGGCAAAAATTAAAGGACATGGAGATATGCCTCAATATCTAAGCTTTAGCCTGCTGGCAAAATCCAGCTTTCAAGTAAACATGATGTGATTTTATCATGTTTATTTTAGGCGTGGTATGGTAGCAACTTTTAAATAATAAAGTCTTTTGTAATAAATGTGAATGTAGACACACTGAATTTAATGATGTCCCTGTAATGCTGCTGACAATGAGACTTTGCCTACAGAAATAAATATATTTATTGCAGGCATATATTACCAACACTTAAAATTCTGAATTAATGCACAAATTTTAATATCAGATTCGGGCTGCATGATGCATTATACAGAGAGAGGAAGAGAGAAAGATGAGGGCAACTAGCCAAATCACGTCTATTAGTACCGCATTTTCCCAAATCCCCAGCATGAAAGGTACACTCCCTGACCAATGCATTTTTCTCTGTATATGTAATTATTTCATTAAATATTATATCAGTCCTGCAGCCCACAGCTGCTTGGTTCAAAGGAAGTTTGGTATCACAGCCTCAAGCCGACTCACACACACACACACCAACATCCCTCTCCTCTCTCCCTTCCTTTTTCTCGCTCTGTCTTGCTCTCCCTTTCTCTCTCACTCAGGAGCAGTCCAGCAGTGCCAGTTTTGCCCCGGGCTGACTGATCACAGGAAGGAGCAACATTTTTGAATTCAAGGGAGGATTGAGTCACACAGTCCCAGCATCAGACTCTATGTGTTACCCAGCTTTGCTGTTATACACAATTGCAGACCGCTATGATTCAAATGGAATTTTAATGGCCTACTCTGATAAAACCAGAACATTGTCTTCTTCTGTTTGTCTCTGGATTTATCTCCTGCCTGATAATGCTCTTTGTTATCATTTTGGTATTTGCTTTATCATTTCATGCCAGGTATGTTGGTGGTCCACTTACAGCATTTACACAAGATCTTTGAGTTAGTCCCTAAAATCTTTTTGTGGTTTGGCTTTTGACCCATTAAAATAGCAAGCCAAACATACTGTATCTGCAAACTCCACATAACAGGAAGCTTACGTAGAGAGATGAGTATTTCTATCCAAAAGTGATTTTTCCATTTAATGTTCATTTGATTGTTTTATTAGAGAACACCCTTAGGATGACAAAAATTCTTTGATTCTTGAAATAAAATTGATAAATCTGCAATCAGTCACAGCACATATGATTATGCGTGTGAATCAGACAAATCCCTTAAACAACATCATCATCTTAAAAAATCTTGCATCCTCCAGGCAGTAGCTGTAATAATGTTGAGGACTTAAACCTTACAACAGAGTAACAATGCAGTAATTTTCACTTAAATATGTAAAATACCAGATTTGATCTAGAGATGTACATTTAGAAAGGATTAGGATACAGTGAAATATCAAGGTGCCAATATAAATTATACTGTAGGTGAAAACTTCAGCCATAATAACCTTTAGAAACCGAGGGAAATTACAATTCCTGTATTATGCAGGTATTGACATTCTCAACCAGCTGCCAAGCATGGATGAGTTGTAATACCTTCAGGAGCTCACCTCTTTATATTCATAGTCTTTCCCATACAGGAGGGGGCAGTGCAGTGAACCTCTCTGACTTCTGCCAGCGGAGGGATTCAGGGAGAGAACGATGTATAAAGTGAAAGTTTAAACCCAGGGCTTATGCACACAGAGACCATAATCCTAACAAAATCTCCCTCCACCATCCTTCACAATCAACCTAAGGAGATGACCTTTGCTATATACTTTGGTCACACACCCTATACTGAAGGATGTGTTAAACAAGCAACTTAATCGATAGGTAGAGGTCAGTTCCAAAGGTTTGAAACACCATAGAGAGTCTCAATATTTAATGGTAGATAACTCACTAAAGTTAAAATTTCACACATACTTGATTTAATGTATGAGGACTTTGTCTTCTTGTTTTCCATGTTGTTCTAATGCAAAGTTTGGGGGGAGGGTTGCAAATGAGTTTCACGCATGTTATGCAAATTATTTTACTTTGCATGAAAATAAATTCTCCTTTTCTTCTCTTCCCTCCCACCAGCACAGACACATGACACCCGTAGATGGAAAAATGGGGTTTCATTCTACACAATGTTCCTCCTCTAAGCTGTGAGGGCAGGTCATGTGTCTCTGAATAAAGTGTTTTGGGATATCTCTGCCTCAAGACTATGTCTGTCTTCCCTTCCCCCATTCAATAAGCCCACCAGACCAGACCAGACACACACCAACACTAACATATTCTTGACAGGATTCAGCAATAGCCGACATATCGAACATTTTATTAACATATCTGACACAGTTAATGGAGATCCATTTAATCACAGAAACAAACAAATTAACCTTTAAATACCAGTATGGGCATTTAAGTGCTGGTTAAACTCATTTTGCATCTATTAGAACTGGTCTCTTGCTGTCTCACTCACAATCAGACCCCCACCCTCAAATACCCCTTTGCTGTTGGCTGCAGCTGGGAAGCGAGGTGAGTCTGTATGTGGGACATCACAGAGCTCATTAATGTGACTATGCAATCAAATCAGGTCAGAAAGATGCATTGGTGCCTAGAGGAGGGATTTGATAGCCAGCTCAGAAATGCCTTATAATAAGTTAATTAGACAATCACTTAATGGTCCTGCAGCTATCCTATCACTTGATAGTTCCTTGATAGGGTTTGGGTCTTGAAAATTGAGTGTCACAGACTAGCGCCTTATCAGTCCACTAAAGTAATAGGAGAGTCCTCATTAGGATTAGAAACAGCCTGCTTCCTCACTTGGAATTTACCCATCTCAGGACGTAAATACAACAATCACAAATAAACCAATTTGCAACCAATTTGGGGAAGACTGAGACAATAATTAAACTTTCTGGTATGTGGATTCCTCTGACTCTTGCAATATGTGACCCATATGCGTGATATCTGGAGCGGAGACATAGCTGTCTTTGAAGCCAGGCACTGGGTATGCTATGTATATACACACACATTTTCTATGGTGGTTGGAAAGAAAAATTTGTAGTGTTTTTATTTTTATTTTTTTTCTTTCTCATGTGATTTTTTTCTCTGGAGAAAAGCTGGTTGCAGGTTAATGACACAATTAATTGATGTAAAGATCGATGATTTCTTTTGACTTTTTGTAAGTTTAAGCAGGAAAAAGTTCAGTATTCTGTAAATGTCACAATCTATGATGAAAGTGAAAGTGAAAATGAAAGTCAGCATGCAAACTAACATCAGTCTCCTCAAGGCGGGTTAGATACTGTACTTTGTACCAAGGGAATTAACCAAACAATCTTTTTTACTGTCAAAACTACTTTTATTTTTATCTCATTATCTCTCTGTAACTGTGACTGATAATATTGATCTATGGGTTGGTTTGCCAGGAATGGGACAAATCTACCAAGCTCATGGTGTATTTGCTCTGGCAGATGGATCTGGCCCTACTCCAATTCAGACAGATTTCCACTTATACTAGCCTGTGTTGGACCAATCACAATCATTTATCTAATATGGGGCAGGTTTAATACAATGATGGACAGAAGAGCAGAACCAGCCCAGATTTGAAAAGGAATGTGTCACACATTTCGCTGCTAGGACTGTTTTCTGCAGTTTCACTCAACTCAACTCAAAAAAGTGGCAAGTGGCAGCGAGTGGTTCATAAAACTAGACTAGAAGAGAATCAACCCATAAGATTATCTTACTGTACACTAGCTGACACCTGGTTTCAAGGAGGTTAAAAAATATATACATTTTATAAATCTTAATTTTAGGAGAGGTGTTGGTGAACTTAAAATGAAACAATATTTCAGTCAGCTTCCACTACCACCAAAAGGGCGGACAAAACATTAAAAACAAACGATTTAAAGAACGTGTGTTGATGCAAAGACGAAGTAAGATGTAATAAATGGCCAGGAGTGTGATACTATTTTTTTTTTAATACAGTCAAACACCTGTGATGCATGCTCGTGTGCATGTGCACAGTTAACATGTGGCCCTTTTCAAAGGTTGTGTAACCACTGCGCCTACTGTGACAAGTTTTGCTGCTAACCAATCCTAGCCCAAGGTGGGTGTGTACCTGCTGCCAAAAGTAAGTCTCATAGGTGTAAACGTTTATTTTTTTAATCTGTTACAAAACAGAAAGGATGCTTTTCCAATAACCAAGCGATAAATCAATTAATCCAAAAAAAAACATGAGGTGCAGCCCTACACAGCTGTTTTATTAGGCTGGCTAGGATTTCTCTTGGTGTAGATAACTAGGCTACATGAACTAGCAACTGAGGGACAGCAATTGAAAATAGAGGATATCTCACAAACTATTAAGACCGTCATTTCTTCACTTTGACTACTAACATCAATGAGAATGCTAGTTTTATTGATGATTACCACTTGCAGTTTCGCATGTGACTGAGTATGTGTCAACCTTCTTCAGCATGTCCATTGGGGGGCTGTTAAATTAATCTTTCCATCAAAATCAACATCAAGATTTTTGGAGGAACCATTTGGCGTCTGCACTCTTAACTTGATGCAGTCAATCTCAGTCAAACTCTTTGGCTGTTATGCATTCTGTATCACTGTTCCATCACTGATATTCACTACTTTTATTTTTTTAGACAATGGCTGAAGCAACTGTGCAAAACTATCTTTTTCTTCCAATTGAATTAAGGGTAAAACTTAGAAAATATCATTAGGTTGTTGCTGTTGTATTCTGGTTGTTCTTTGGTTAGGGAGGACATCCATCATTGGTGGATCTTTTTGCATGTTTTGGTCAATAAAAGATTAACATAAAAAATGAATGGCAAAAAATTGATCTCAGAGATCAAGAGATCTCGTCTGCCCTCCACCAACACTTAATACTGACCTTATTCCCTTTCCCCCATTGCATGCCCTGCGGCTGGGCTCCTGGAGCATTTTAATCACAATTTCAATGATCAATTCTTAAAAAACATAAGAGAAAAAAATGGTATTGAGATTTAGTACTGATATATTTCAACCAATTATTCTTTATATTCCGATCTCCCTCCTGCCTTTTAAAAGAAACAGGGACAAAGCAACCTCCTCTGCCTCTACGGACCAGTCTCCACTGACAGGAGCACATAACTGAGATCAAACTGTCAAACTTGGCAGTGCTGATATGAATATGAATCGAGTTTCAGTTACTGCATTGCTTATTTCCTGCCCTTTAATCTATTAAGAAACACACCGTAGTGTACTGTTAAGTTGTAACATAAAAAATATAAAACCAGGCCAACATTTTTATATGTTTGTCAAACAAACTAAGCACCGCCCCTTCTTAAATTACTTGTTCAATGCTCTGATTAGCTGGGGTCACGTTTCATTGCATTGATTAGTTGTTTGAGTGAACACCCAGTGATAACACTTTGAAATCAAAGATAAACTGGGAAGTCCTATACCTGGTTTTATGGAAATGTGAATAGTTTTGACATGTCAGGCTAATGTCTTGATAGATGAGGATTTTAAAGTCAGATATATGTGTGAAATGCAAATATGCACAATATTTTCTGCATATTTACAAGATATCGCCTTTGTATTTGTTTTAAACAAAATTATAGGTTAAAAAATATTACATTTCATACAGTAAATAATGTTTTTTGTAGCATTCACTGGAACTTTGTGTAAGTTCCAGTATGTACTATATGTGTTGTACATTTTGTTACAAAAGCTACTGTGTCTCTGCATTCATGTTGTCGGGTCAATATGTTTTTACTACATAAATCATGAAAAAACAGAATGTATGGGTGGTTGCAAGTGAGAAAACCTAAAATTCAGTATCTGCAGGTTAGGAAGAGTTTTTGACTTGCAATGGACTGAGAACCTATCAGTGTTGTACTCTACATGCTAGGAAAGGCTCAAGACCCCTGTGACATTAGATAAAACAGCATAATATACTTAAGAAAATGGATGGATCGATATCATCAGTGTAACAGTAACATCTGCCTGTCTCTTTGTCCTTTTCTCCATTAAAGGTTTTTAAGTATTATCATTCTAACAGAGCTGCAGTACTGTCACAAGGGTCCTAAACTCTGATACACCGTCAGTTCACAGGGGACATAGTCCTTTTCCCTGAGCTTTAGTTTCAGTCATCTGGGCCCTATCCCTCGTGGCTGCTGTCTCAGGGGAAACCCAGACAAAGTGTCATCTGTGGAATTACAGGAAATCAAGGGTAACAAGATAACTTTGAAGAAATGAGAGCTGCTGGCTCAGTTGTTGCAATGGTAATTATGTAAGGCATTACACAGTACACACTAAAGGACTGTATGCACACTGAACACTGAATGACAATAAATGTAACAAATGAATAATTATTACATGAGCAGAGTAAATACAGATATTTAGTTTGACGATCATCTAATCAAGTGCTTGTAGTGCTTTATACTCTCTTTTGTCTTTAACACAGCCATGTGATATTTGCAGTAAATCCTTGAACAAGAGGCATTTGCATGTAAATGTAAAATAGACAAATTAATCAGGTTATTGTTTCTTCGTTAAATTGTCTCCTTTTTGCTTAGCTATAGCAACAGTATAACTGTGCTGTAGAACATTGTTTTTTTACAGCCCGACTGATGTCTGGTAATGGCCCTTTAAAGTTAAGTTGCTGGCACAGCTATGGAGCAGAGGTAAAAGTTCTGCGCTAATTAAAATAAGTGTGTACAGGGGCAAAAATCACAATTTAAATTGATATCTGTTTATTTTCCAGTTTGTATGATAACACCAGGAAGTGATCAGAAGATGCTTATACAGCAAATAGCTCGACGACAGGTGTCAAATCTGTTGTCGTAACATTGAATAAAACCATAAAAGTAATACAATCTCATTTTGTTAAGATTAAACATTGTTTTTTGTAGTCGAGAAAGTGGCCATTGTATAAATTAAACAAATTTAAAACATGGCATTGAAAGGTGTATTGATGGTAAATAAGGAGAACACAGTATGACAGGAATTTGGGTGACATAATGGTGGATGTATAGGGTGCAGAAGGATAAGTAATTATTTTCTGTAACAGAAAAAAACTTATCATGCTTAATGGCATAAATCTCTCCTGACATTTTTTGCTTCTTTTTATCTGCTAAATTTTCCGCTCACCTGAGACCAGTGGCAAGGTCAGTGGAGATCAAGAATCCACCTGCTCCACTATTCTTTCATGGTGGGAGACGGTCTATGTTCCAGACTGGCAAATGGCTGAGAACAACTTTGGTTTGAACAGATGGGTCAATTGTAGTGAAATGTATTAAATTGTATACTCTACCATTTCGCAGATACTCAGAAAAATTTGTCACTGTCAGCTTTTAAGAAATACATTTACCAGGAAAGTCTAAGAAGTTATTAAATCTAGTGATGCAGTTGCCAATTTAGAAACACTACTGTAACAAGCTATGTTGTCAGCTTTGCACCATTTCTGCGTTCAGACTGCGAGCAACCACTTTGCTGCAGTGCTGCAGCCAGTGGGTGATTAAAGTTCACTGATTGATAGCTTTAGTGTCAATTTTGTTGCAGCAGTTGGTGCGACATAGTGTACAGCAAGTGTGAAGCATGCGTTTGGCTGATGATGCACAATATTGTGTATTTTCAGTTACAGCAATTTTTTATATCCTAACATGTAATGAAATCATTTGACTATGGCCAAACATTTCTTTAATCACTCTATATCAACCAAAAGCCACATTAAGCAATTTCATGTCTTAGAAGTCATTCATTGCCTCTTTAACAGATTAAAATGCTTGCTATGAATTTACATAAATTAGGCAATATCTTGTGCGGAAAGCAATGCCTTATGGGCTTTGTTAGTAAATCATCACAAACTCATTTTATTGTTTGTTTATCATGCACATTTAGGGAATTAATTTCAATGATCAATTGAAGAGTACGGCAAAACATTGCTTTTGTCATTGGCAATCAACCAATGTAAATTGAGGCACTCATTAAAACCGGTATTGTAATTGCATGGTGGTGTTACACTTTGATTTATTCTCATCAATAAATAAAATACAATCACTGCTGTTTGATTTTATTGTGTTTGCTATGCTCAAATGATGAGATGAGGCTGTTAAGAAGGTAATGTATGATTTACTCAAAAAACATAATTCAGAATTGATTTGTATTCTTCACAGGTTGTGTATCTTCTTCTTTTCTTGTATGCTATGGTTTATGGAGAGCTGCAAGAATTGGCCCAGCTTGGCAGATTTGATGGCTTCAACAATAGTGAAGTAAAATAATTCTGGAACTGTTTGCCCAGCGGTGTTTTGAAAAGGGCCATTTTAAGAACATAAAGAGCCAGAGGGAACATTTCTTGGAGGCAGAGTTTCTTTTGTGTTGTATCAATTTCTTATGTCATGCTGTTGTTACCCTTCTCTAGTGGTGCATAAAGCCCCCAAAACACATTCCTTTAGGAGCCCACCTCAAGGATTTTTAACACTGAGTGGGAAGTCAACTATCAAGGGATTGTTTAGTTCCTTAATGTTAGAGGATGCGTTTTTGCCTTTTTTCAAATTAAGTAATGTATTACAGTAATAAAAAGGGATATGACTGTATATATTTAGCAGTATTTCTCACAATGTCAGAGTGACACAGATAACAATAAAAAATAAAGTGTTTTGATTCGCAGTCCACTAGAAAGCAAGATAGTTTTTGTTTACAAGAACACAGAATTAAATATACATGTATAATTTTTATTTCACAAGTAAATGAGCTTTCTGGGGAGAAAAAAAAACAGGTCTAGATATTTAATCATCCTCAAAAGTCAAACCTCTCATGCACATCTGTCATATACTAATTAACAGAGATAGCTAGTGAATAGATTGCTATGTCATTTAGAGAGACATCATGTAATCAGAGAATGACATTTATTGACAAGGAAATAATCAACTGTATACAAAAAGGCCAAGAATTATTTATGTTCACAAGATAATAGATGCCAACATCTTGGTGGACTACTTACAGTTAATTTAACAAAAAACACTTCTCTTTTAAATACAAAAAGATTACTCAAACATCTGCGTCTGGAATAATTAGATGTTTTTCACATCAAACTTTTTATTTCAATTGTGTTGTTAGATGAGGACAAAAGCTTTCTTTCAATTGCTTCACATTAACTGAAGGCAATGCCTGCTGCATTTAATTGATGGTATCAAGCTTTAGCTAACTAAGTAATGCAAAATTGATGAGGGACAATTACCCATAATGGCATACAGCACTTTCTGTTCTGTCACCTATTAGCTATTTTAGTAGCAAAGCCTGGAAAGTAGTAGAGATCCATTGCTTGTGGCAGAGAGAGCTGCAGATTATTACAGTTGGTTAGCAGATTAATAATCTTCTTGAAATTCTTCTCATGGCAAAATATTGACAATACACTAACCCCTTAGCAGCAGTTAGCAATGTTTTCTTTTGGTTAGGCTGGCCTGTCAGAGTTGAGGTGGAACCATACAGCCAAAAAATTCTTCTATTTTCCATTTTCTTACCACTTTTACTTTGCCATGACAGAAATGCTATGAGGTCAAGGAAGGATGTAGAGCAGAATTCATAAGGAGTTAGAAAATGACAGCTATGGTGCTGAGAGAAACTTAACAACCAGTGGGCAATGTAATCATATGCCGCTTGTCAGAAATATTTTTATATAAATCTTTATACATCAAGAGCATAGCAAAAACCAAAACCCACACAGCAAAACATGGAAGCACATGTACATTGACATGTAAGAAGTAAAGACAATTAAATTAATTGCAACTATACTATATATTTTATGTTGTATTCCATTAAATGCTCATTGAATCAAACAAAATTATCATTAGAAAGGTAATCGTTGTGCTATTTACCATTTAAGCCTTCACAGTGACATGTACTCAAATAATAATTGATAAATATTTTCCATATAGTTGTAACTTTTTATAATAATTCTTAAAAGTCAGCTTCTTTTCACTTTTGGTGCATGAAAAACATAACCACACACAGGTATTTCTCTTTCTTTAGTCTTCATTTAAGAGTGTTTCCTAACAGAGCAGTGACAGTGGAATTTATTCCAGAAGAGGCCTTATACATGAGAGCATGTATTAAAGAGATTTACTGTTGTTTCCACAATACTATAAGAAAAGCAGGTTACACTATGTGGTCTTTCTAATTTAATAGAGCAATAGTTGCCCCATATTGATATAAATGGGGCTGACAAAATACAAAAAGCAAATCTCAGTATAATGCAAAATAATTCAACAGCACAACAGACTCGAGTCTCCAAAATGATCATAAAGCTGAATCAACACATCTCTAAAACAACTTCAATAAAAACAGATCATATACTCCATTTAATGCAGGATTGTTGTATTAGACCGCATCTCTTTTATTTGTGTAAAATAAACTGGAAACTGAAGGCAGTCTTTTCCTTTTTTTGAAACAGTAAAAACATTGAAACAGTAAAAAAAAAGTAGCTGTTCCTGAAATATCTGACCCTACAATTCAATTTATGTCACTCAAAGCCTTGTACTACATTAAGAGAGGTCAGATGGTCATTGCACAGATTAATTGTGTACAAGCAGCCACTAATAAGATCATGGCCTAAGGTGGATGAAAATTAATTATTGAGCTCTTGCTACATGTACGTGAAGAAAAACTTTTTAGGTGGTTTTGTATGAAGTTTGAATGAATGAACTTTTGTGATATTTTCACAGTCTAAATAAATCAGCCTTCCTGCAGTCATCTGCAAACCTTCTCATGGTCTCGACCAAGGAAGTCCAAAAAGATGTGCATATCACAAAGGGAAGGGTTCCTCATCTTACAGCATGCTGAAGAAGTGGGATGCTGAATTTAAATGTGGCAGAGAGAGATGACTGCAATGTGGTAGCTAGCATTACTACATTTTCCCACTTTTCAGAACCTTGCAGAACATGTTTTGCAAATAACAGTCATGTTTTCTTCCTCTGAAGCTGTTAAAAAATGTCCTCACTGGCTTTTTGACTCTCTTGTCTACGACAAATGGCTCTTCCCAGGTACAGCAGTTTGATGTAATAACCATGATAAACAACATGCTGCACTCTTTTTTCTTGCTTCATCTTTTCTTTGTTTACAGGCAGATTGCAAACGAACTTTGACTTCAAATATAACCAACCTTTATAAGTCAATAGTTTAACAGCCCTGTCAAGCAAACCATGACACTCACACACACACAGTGTTGTAAACCTGCATCACAATTTCATCTCTTGTACTTTCATTTTTAACCTGACTCACAATGATGAGTCAAAAAAATTACTTTCCATCATTTCCTGTCAGTCCTGTTCCAATATCCCAATAAGGACAAAAAATAGAAAAAAAAATTCCCCCGTCAAAATGGACTTCCTTCTCGCCTCTAAAACTGAAGTTTTGTCCAGCACTGCAACAATGGAGTTTCTAAAAATCTCGAATTTTCTCATGACCTCCGACCAGAAGTTCTGGATAAGTGGACTGAGCCAAAGGGCACGGAAGTAATCTTCTGCTAAGGTGGGACAGTCGACTCAGTGTGAGCAAGTGTAAATATGTTATGGCTGTGATGAATAGCTATCTCAGCCTTAGTGAGTGCCCTTGAACCCCACTCAATAAGTATAAAGAGGTAGGCTCTATCATTAGCACATTCAGTTCCATCCCACTGAAATATGCTGTCTCTTAATCACTCAATTATCTCTTCCTATTATATTTCCACAGATATCGCCTCTCAAGGCCTGGATTTCACTGGAAGACTTCACTGTCTTTCAACATAGTGTTTCAAAATGTGTGATATGGTGATTACGAGCTGCCAAAATGATTCTTTACAAGTTTTTAAAGGAGTGTGATTTAACCACTGGACAGCAGTGATAAAGGAAAGTCTATCTGATTTGTTGCTTGGATAGTGGAATTAAGCAGTGTTTACTGGTTATATCTCAGCTGCTAGCAAATTTCCAGGTCAAACCAGCACCTGAACCCCTATACACACACACACACACACACACACACACACAAACCAAAACCGTACGCCATATCTGCTGCTAGAAGTCTCAGAGAAAAACGCTGAAAACATTAGACTTAGTTTGATAATGATGTATAGTAGTAGTAGCATTGGTTTATACGAGTATCTGTCTTCATTAAATTAACAACTATGTCATACAAGCATATAAGCTGTTTTTGGACATTTTAATGGGGAACTGTTAAATGATATACTTTGTCAGTCGAGGTGCACTAGGCAAATTTACTCACTACAAAATTATACACAGGTTTTGTATTACAGCAGTTTAACTTCAAAGAATTGGACTCATGGATGACAATTACTGTCTGAGGTGTTAAAAGGAGGCAGGTAATTTTCTTCATTTATTGTGAGATGGTTGTTTTGCCTCTCTTTTCTGCAAATAGGAAGACAAAAAAATATTGGATAGCGGTCACATAAACCACTGCCAGAATCTCCCCAGTTGCGCTTATTAGGAGACAGATCTCTCCCACCAACAGATATGTCCAAACAAAAATTTGGACTTGTTTTGACAGGCTTTTCTGACACTTCGAGGACTGTTCCCTGCCACTGAAAGAGTAAGACAAAGCCTGTTTTTGATAAGTGATTAAAGTTAAGGACTAAAGAACTACCAGGGGACTTAATAAGGCCTCATTTTTTATTGTTAGAAAAAAAAAACATAAAAGAGACCCTATCCCACTTTTTTCTTCGCAAGTACATGTGATACTAAATAACAAAAATTAAAGGTACATTCATTTATGCTATAACACAAGTGAAAAAAAAAACATACATAGGCCCTTGCCTATGAGATGCAATGAAAATCCATTGCCCAATGCTTTTCCTTGCTGGTCTGGCATGTTAAGAAGTAAGCCAGCCAGCCATGGAATGACCATCAAGCTTACAGGAAATTCTGATCACACTAATATGCTTTTTTTTTTTAAATATGTAATGATAAATAATTAAATAATGGGAGATATTATTATGGAGTTAGTACAGTCTCCTTTCATGCACTTAAAATATTGCAGAGACAGTGAAGCAGTCCTGTATTTATTTGCTATGGACAATTAAAGGCACGTTTATCCGTTATGCTCCCTGTGTGTAACAGCCCTTAGGATGAGTTCACCAATCCCTCCTGAAATCAACAGTACACAGTATATGACCTTTGCACCATAAATCACCATGCACCCCTTTCCGTCACAGTGCAACACAACATCTAAAACCTGTGGTTAAAGGTGTTGTCAATAATTCTAATCCAGCGTACTTTTTTTCAAATTTTTGTGAATACCTCCTCTCAGCAGCAGCTATCCATAATGTGTGTGCACTGACAAAAAGAAGTGTTTATACACAGTCCTGGCTATGTAGATGGGAAACAAACAAAGCGGCTTGGACAGAGCCATACAACATTAATCCAGCCAATCAGCAACAAGGGAAACAGTTGTACTTCGACCCCTGCCTCTTCATCTGCTTATGCAGGCTTTTCTCCTTCTTCCGTTGGGAAAAGCGTACACTAGGACAGCAATTAAATGTAAATATCACTGGGGACATTAGACATTTATTACAAAATATTTTACTCCCTATGGCAAACCTCACATTCTTTCTCGAAGAATTTTACAGATTTGTACCTGTGTGATATTACTTTCAAGGCTAGTTTACCATCTATTAGCAGATAATCCAAATTCCACCATAATTTTCTAATTCCGCCATAATTTTCATATGGTCATTGAGCACAGCTGTAAATATTGCTGTATTATTGCTGTAAATATACTGTTTATACACAGCCATGAATTTGCGGGGTGGAGCTTCTAAGGAGCATTAAAAGGGTCAGGTGCATTCGTTTGGCAGATAAGTTAAAATATGAACAAGCTTGCTACCTGTGGGCTAGACTTTTTGTTTTAGCGTCACCACCACAACCGACAATGACTGTTGCAGCAAGTCACAGTTAAAGGAGGGTTAATTTATTTAAATGGTTCACATATCGCTGACCTCTCTGGGTCCTTCTCCCATGGGTAGCTGTAGTACAAGCAATAGGAGTAGTAGCAGTTAATCTTTCAGTGCACAATTACAATTAAAAACCTTTTGATTATTTTAAATCTTGTGAGGAACAATAAAGTTAAGGTTGAAAATAAAAAGTTACTAACTAATGCAGTAAGCTTTTCAAAAAACAAGAGGA
>JAQNCA010000032.1:17087339-17098634 GCA_029783725.1 Acanthurus tractus | reverse complement strand
CTCCCGCATCACTCTCACTGTCACCTGACTGCAGCTGGATCTCTCTCCTCTTCTCTCTCCTCTCTGTCTCATCCTCTCAGACGGAGCTATCAAACTCAACTGTTTCTGTCATAGATAACGTGTTGTGTCAAGCTTTTATACTTTTGAATGGATGTCAACATTAGAGGCTGGAAAATGTTAGCTTCGCAGTTTCTTACCTTGCTGTACGTTTACTTTACTACTCCCAGCTTCACCGTCACCACCTTTTTTAAAATATTTATTGAGTAAATCTCTAAGGCCTCTATTTTCTACTTCTGTTCTTCTCTTTTCTATTCTATTCTGAGCACCGGACTTGTGCTGACGGACATTTTGAGCGTACCGAACTTCAAATCAAATGACAACATCAAAGTTTGATCAGTGGCCAAACCGCTTTTGTGTTGGGAGTGGGGGGTTTTTGACCACATTTTTAAAGGACTATTAGGAAGACAACAAAAACAAAGCTTTTTTATGTAACTCAAATTTTTTTTTTTTCCACAAATAGGAGTATTTTGAAAAATTTTGAATAATTATTTCTAAGTTAATGAAGGCCCAGTTCTGCCCCCTGCCCTGGGCCCTGGACAATAGACCCGTTTTTCCCCCCGCTATCGGCGGGCGTGCCCCCAACTGTAATGGTACTTGTTGCAACAGAGGGCCATATACACATCTAATTTAAATCTAAGATCGCCTGAAGTCATTATCTACAAGCAAAACTACATAAAATGCTGAGCGCACAGTAATGTAGATAGTTGCATTATACTTGGCTAAAGCAACATTCCAGTAAGAACTAATTGTATAAGTACATGTGCTTGGCAATGAAAAGGTATCATTTTGATTCTGAGGTTTGTCTACAGCCAAGAAAACAGAGTTGATGAGGAATTCATGCGAAAGCTTGCCATTTACCTTGAACAACCACTGTAAAACTTGGAAAAAAATACAAGCTAAAATACAGTATATAGAAACCTGGCAAAAAAAGCATTGTTCCCAGCACACCGCTGCTTTTGAACAGATTTAATTGGCACTGTTAACTAGCACAAGTGCACGCCAATCTACATCTCAGTACAAAGAATATCTCCTTCAAAAGATACAAGTGCTTATTTTTAATGTTTTACAATCTTCTACCAATGAATAAAAAGCCATTTATTAACTAAAAGTAATTATTGAGGCCAGCTTTCCACTAAAAATCCTAAGGAAATCTTTGTTTGTAATAGAAGTATGGAGGAAAAACATAGCAAAATTAGATTTACTGTTGTAGCACCTCAATGATGTTTCACTTCAGAACCATTTTCCCCCTTCCAGACAGCCAATTGCAGACCACAGACATGAGTAATTGGCCAAAAGTGTCAGTGGTTCATCTAAACCACCTCTTTGTTTACACTTCTCTCTTGTCTTTACAGCTCCTGTAGATGCAACAGCAGTGTTGTGTTCTAGGCAGTAATTGGAAGAGGTGAGAGGGCCAAGGCTCTCTGCAAGGCACCTAGGTGGCTCAGAGGTGACTAGAGTCCCTGCAGTTTGAAGTGCTGTCTGCTTGAAAGGGAAGTTGACCTTGACAAGACAGGAGCCTCTCTTTGCCTTGTGGGAAGAAACAGGGAGAGCTAAGGGTGCCTCTGCCTGCCCACATTGCATTACTTAGACCTAATGGCAAATTGTCACTATGGAACAACGAGAAGTTTTAGAGACAGAGGCAAAAGCGACCTCACCAAGGTTGGACAGTCATCGCTAAAGGGGAGTTTTGAGTTGTTTCCAATGGTACAATAGTCTATGGTCTTCAGGCAAAACAATCTCGGCTGATGTCTTTTTTTTTTTACCCCAGTAAATAAAGGTGTAAAAAAGGCACCTAAAGTTTTTTCCCTGGTTTTGTTTGTGTTGTGCTGTATGCGCCTTTAGAGGGTGACAAATATACAATTTCCAAATAAATCTTCTTTTAATTAGATGTACTAGTTAAAAATTGGGCACACAATTTCATTCCATTTTTTAATTATTTAAATAGACATTAAAGTCGTAAAAACAATTAAATAAAACAGATGTAACTATGTGCTAAAGAAATAAAAATGTCAAATAAAGCAAAGTGAGTCTTATATTTCAGGTTTTTCCAGAGTAAACATCTTTAGTTTGAAGACAGTTTTGCACACCAGTGGCATTCTCTAAACTTGATTCATGAGTTGGTCACTTACAATGCTTTTCCAACAAACTTAAAGAAACTCCCATATATCGTAAGCTTTTGTTAGCTTTTTGGTCTTGCATTTGCAGTCCAGCTCATCAAAAATCATATCACCTGGGTTGTGACAGAGCACTCCATCACTCCTTAGTCAAAAAGCCTTTACATAGCAACTAAGCACAAACCAGATTTAATAGCATTATACTACAGAATGCTGTGGCAGCCATGCTGGTTAAGTGTGCCTTTAATTACATATAAATCTCGAACAGTGTCATCACAGCCTTCACACCATCACACCTCCTCCTCCATTATTCTTTGCAGGAACATATATAATCTGTTTACCTTCTCTTGGTCTCAAAAAGACACAGTGGACGGATATTGCCCTGCAAGGCAGCTGGATTTACAAGACCACGTGGGCATGCAGCCTCATAAATGCATCTTGTCTGGATCAAAGCTATGTGCTTGTTTTAGACCAATCATTTTTTTCTAAGAAACTAGTAACAGTGGTTTAGTTGGGACAACCAGCAAGAGAGGTGGGGAGTTTGTTTGAAATCAAGGGGGCCCATAAAGTAGCTAGCACAGGTACTGCTACAGCAACAGTCAGCGGCTCTGCTGGCAGTGCTCTCTTACTATGCTATATGGTTCATTATTCAATTTGTTTAAGTTAGCCCTTGATAGACAATAACTTCAAAGGTGCTGACCCTTTCCAAAAAATTACACTGGATAACCTCCATGATTGCACTATATGTCAGAGTTCCTCACATTTCGGCATATTAGCTTAATATTCATGTTACACTTGTTTATCTCCATGTCAAGTGTTTCTTGACCCAAACAATTATTTTCTTCTGGTTGTTTTAACAGTGGATTCTTCACAGCAATTTTACCAAAAACAACTGATTCTTTCAATGTCCTCCTGCTTGAACTTTGTTACTTGAACTATGTAAAGCATTTATCTGGGCTTTAATCTGGGGTGCTGCTAGTTGGTGATTTCTGTGGCTGGTACCTGTAATGAACTCTGCTGCAGAGTTTTGGGTTTTTGTTTTTTTTTTCAGGGCCTGTCTTCATGAAAGCTGGTTCATCAAAGGGTTTGATGTTCTGTGTGACTGTGCTTATAGACACTTTAAAGGTTATTGAAATTTTGCTTACTAATTAACCTTCATGTCATAAAGTAATTTGCACTGTCAATTTTCCTTACTTGAGTGTTTCTCACCACAATATGGCTTATTAAAACACTTGAACAGGGAAATGTACTATGTTTACTGCCAGCATATCTCTGTATTACATGACTCTCAAATGCATACATAAAGTGAGATATTCCATGATTAACTTTTGACTGGCACACCTGTTAACTGACAAGCAGTTTAGAAGACTACCTCACAAAGCTGGCTGAGATTATGCTAATAGTGTGCAAAGCTGTACTCAAAGCAAAAAGTGGCTACTTTGAAGGGCTGAAAAAAATATAAAACAAAGTTTGTCTTGTTGACACATTTTGTTTGTAATAAGATTTGATAAGTGCAATTTCGTGCATGTTCTTACAAAATGTGGTTTTTATTTCATTTCTGTCACTCCACATACTTAAGTCCAATTCTAATTTGTTTTTTATATACATGTTTATATTCATATACTGAACATATCCACTGAACAAAGTAATCCCTTACATTAATCATTCAATAATTATTCTGGCAGTCTGTCACCTTGTACTTTGTATTCTTCTTACAGAAATTGTCTGATTTGTATATAGACATTGTATGCTGTACATTGTGTGTATTTTGTATCAAAATGTTTTTGTTTACCTATATTTTTTCAGCTTTGTTGTTTCTAGTTTAAGCAGCATGTCTATTTCTATCTGCCTCCTTGCATATTGTTCCTGGAACTGTCTGTCAGTACATCAACAGCAACAAAAAAGTCTAATTCTAATTTGTTTTCTCATTTGTGATATTTATCTTACTTTATTTTTTATGCTTAGAAATTTGATAAACACAGAGCCAGGATGAGGATCTAAATTACACTGTAGCTAGGCTTCCAGGAAAGTATTGTACCCCTGTGTAGCCTTTTGAAAGTCTCAGTTTTTGGAATTGCTGATATTACATTTCATACTGGAGCCATTAAGTGCTGTTGACTACTGCAGTTGGTCTCATATTAGATTTCAGAGTGGTTGTTAGTTGCTGTCATCACTCATCATTCAACTGAAATTATGTATGCATTGTCAAACTGCCAGCCTTTTTCAAGTCATAATTTGCTTCCCATAAATATGACTGTTAATTTGTGGTTCAATAGAAATGCACTATTGCCAGCGTGCCAGGTTGAAAATAAGAACGGCAGGATCTCAGGTGTGAATGACTTCTATAGAGGGTGCTTGTATCTAGTAAATGCATTTCAACCATTGTCTGAACATCTATTAAAGACTGTTTCAAAGTATTAAATTTTCTGTCACTGTTTTTGGAGTAAACAGCATTTTTGGAGGCATGTGACACAATTAGAGGAATATGCAGATCTGAGACCTCCCAGGGCTCTCCTGATAACTCCATGCCAAATTTCTCATCTCTCTCTGCAGTACAGTTTGCTAAAATAAATTAAGTTCTTGGGGAGGGTAATTCACACTTAGTCTCTATAATAAAAAGCACACTCTCAATTTCTCACAAAATTTGACTACCAATTCAACTGCAGTGTAATTTTCACTAAGTCAGGCATCCACAATTTTCATTACACAGACGTTCATTTCCTTTTGACAAAATTAACTGTGCCCTAAATACATACTAACGTAATGTAAGAGAGTCATTCTGCTTTCATTTTCTTCTTTCTTTTTTATTCTTCATTTTGTAATTGAAGGCCTTTGCATTGACAAAATGTTTGAAAATCTGATTCAACCCCTGCCAATGTGGGTAAGTCATTTTGTTTGTAGTGTAACTGTTGTGACAAAATACTAAACATTCAACCTCTCACCTTCAGCATTTCTTATAAGGTTTAATTTAGTGCCCTCCAGTTAGTTTAAAAAGTGGTCATAAACACATCTTCATTTTTGCTTTCTGTGTATTCTCTTACAATAAAACGTTGTTTAAAGAAATTATCGCTATCCATTTTGCAATGAATAAAATGAATATACTAAAATCATTACTCATCAATAAAGCTAAAATAAAATAAGTATACAACTTTGTGATTAAGTAAATCAATCAGTCTTTTGTGCTACTGATATTTAGAAACTCGAAAAAGGTGGTGCAGCTGCCATAATCTTAATTTTTCAAGCTTTACAGTTTGCTTTCAGTCAGACATGATTTTGATATCTACCTTAATTAAAAGAAATGCCTTCATCAAATTATCGGTGTGAGAAAACAGCTTTTCTTAGTCATTTTTACATTATATCCATTTTGTCAGGACACTAACTTTCTGCAGTGCGGTTAGCAAAATTTTTATCAACAGGAAGAATAAAGATTTGTGTTTAATGTGAACACCCTCATGTACACACATGACTAGATAATTAAACTTGGTCAAACTGAATAAAATGAAGTAGCAAGATGACTGCAGGTGCTTCCCAGATGTATTATGAGATGACCTCAAATAACTCCTTTCATTTTTTTAAATTGTTGGAGTTATCACTTTCATTTAATTTCTTCTTGTCCCCTCAGTGCTCTTTTTCTAACACGATTCAGACATTTGTCTCAGCACTGAGTTCACTCCTTACCTAAGCAAGGTATAACCAATGTATCAAACTGTAGCCTTTTAAACACTAGCTGGGGTATAACCCACATTTCTACTTCATGGCACACTGCTTTGCACCATCTCCATCATTGGTCAGGAGAACTTGCAATATGGAGGGTTTTTCTTGGCCCTGAATAAATTAACTTAATAAGCCTGTAAAGCTCAACTGCAAGGTTACAGATAATCATACTGATAAAAAAAAACAGCATACAACCTAGTAAATTCTGTATTTTTGCATCCCATCAAAAGCAAAAGACTGCTTGGAGCTGTTCGAAGAAGTCTGTTATTGACTTGTCATTTCACAGTGAGAACACTTTTAATTATTGATTAATTATTTAAATCATATTTTATGCAAAAATGCCTAAGATTTACTGGTCTCACTCTCTCAAATGCAAGGATTGTTTGACTACATTTTCTATGTCTGATGTAATACTAACCTGAATATCAGGTCAGATAAAAGAGCCAAAACAAGCATTGCCTTAAGCTTTAGAAAACAGTATGCCATTTTACAGCTCAAACAGTTAAACAAGAAAAGCAATCAGCTGATAAATGATTTATGAAAACAACTATTTGTTGCAGCCAGAATAGTCACTATGCATTAAAAAATAACTGTAGCATATAAAAAGTAAATACATAAAAGTAATACAAGCCCCAATTACAGCACCAATTACTTTTAACGTTCATAGAAATTATTGCTTGTTGCATAGCAATAGTTTGGCATATAGTCACTTTACTCAACAGATTTACACTTTGCATAAAGCAGCAAAGATATTATTGTTTAACCTACAAGCTACAGTGCGTACTGGTATACACTACTGTCCTCCGCACCACAGATCTTTTGCCATATGTATGCTGAAGTAGTCTGCCATATCATGGACCTAATACACAAACATATACTGTATGTTCAAAATCATAACATATGCAAATCATTGAACAATTTTGGTCAAAATACAAAGACAAAAGGAAGAGGATGCACAACCAACTTGTGTTAAGTTGCAAAATTTCAGTTTAATGTAACAGTTTATCTGAATGGCCACTGCAGCCCCCCAACACTTCAATAGAAGTGCTGCTCCACTCCTGGCACATAGGTAGCAGACTGTCAAAGAGCAAAAACACCAAGCACTGACCACAACAGGCTGTTGTGACAATGTAAAATGTAGCTTCTGAAAACAATGTCACAGAGATAAATCCATAACACCACTGGTGTTCACAGAACATCACAGCAGCACAACCAAGCCAAACAGAAATCAGCAATCACAAAACATCCAATAACCAGGCTCTGAATACCGGACAGTAAACAAACATCTAACCACCAAACTGTAAAACACTTTAAAGAGACCTAATAGAGTAAGTACCTACCTTTGGATGAGTATCTTACTTGATCTTGCGAATGCAAACTGATCCCATCTTCAAAGTCCATCGATCGCCCCAGCAATGACAGCAGAAAGTCAGTTTCCGACCAATAATAGCAATATACAGCCAACACAAATCCTGCTGACGGTGATTAACTTAACAATTCCCTTGGTACTTTTGTTTTCTTTTTGAAAAGTCAGCAATGCAACATGTCCCTTGTAAGGGAGGATGTTTTCAATGTAGGTCAGTATCCCACAAATTGGTCAGCCCATTTCTCCAGGACTTAAATAAACAGCAACTTCCTTAACAAGCTACTTAATAGCTCTTTTTATTTGGGGTCTGAATATCCACTGAAATCCTTCAGCGGGCTTTCTGGCTGATATGGATGAGTTGTCACATCACCATTTTTAACGTCGCACTTCTGCCATCTCTGTTTACATGGAGCCGCTGCTGGCTGTAGTCTTGTTCCAGCTGACTCCTGGCCGCCGAGTTCCCTTTCATCTTTGCTTTATCTGCCCCACAGGAGCTGTCGTTCACAGGCCTTGCCAAGCAAACACCACTTCCGTCGCTGATGACAGCCATGATGCTGGCGGCGGGAGTAATGTGTCTGCTCCAACATCGCCACTATCTCTGCTGCTGATGTCTGATTGTGGCCATTCTTAGCAGGGAGGTTAACTGTTGACAGCGCCTGTTGCTGATGTTCTGACCCGCAGTGTTTTCACTGAACTAAAGGTGACATTTCATTTAACATTTAAAATCAACTTCTCGTGGATGCAGGACAATAAATCCGTCATCCGTTAACAGCTTGCACTTTCCTGATGCTAACGTTAGCTTAACAGGCGCTCGGTGCTAACGACGTTGATAATTGGATATACTGTATACAAAAGTATAAAATTGCTGAAGACTGGTTGACAGTATACTATCGGTCTCAGGTCTTTGTGAAACAGTAAAAACACACTTACTGACTGAAAAATAATCCTTCAACAGCCCTACAACCACTTTCTGCACAGAAATATCTTGTCTAAACGCCAATCGAATAAATACGTGCTTGTTAGCTGTCGCTCAGTGCTGCCCCAAGTGGCAGTGGCTGGAAGTTATACATCAGCAACTACAGGCGGTCTTGCTACTTTGCCACTAGTTACTCCTACCAAAGAGTGTATATTCTTTTGAAATCAAAATTTGAATTGAAATATTCTACAGAGGATCTCTCATCAGTTACAGTTGTATTATGGCAGATTTAAATGCAAAAAACAAAGCAATTCAGATTTTTTTTTTTATTATCACAGTGAAACACCCAATTTAAAATACAACCATTTTATCAAGTTGCCAGTTTACAGTACAGCACTACAGTTATACTTGATAGGCCCACCAAAGTCATTTCCCAAAAGCGATTTACATGCCTGTTCAGTCCACTGAAATTAAATTAATAGTAATAGTAATAAATAAATAGAAAATAAATGGTTCTGCCTGCAATAACAGTTAAAGATTTTACAGTGATTTATTCTGTTAGAAGTTGTTTCCAGTTTTCAGGGGGACACAAAATATTGTAAACAACTCACCCACTATAATGCAATCTAGCACACCACCAATGAAAAACTTTTGGTGAAATGTAGCTAAGTATATTTGCTCACAGTCAATACTTGAGAACAAATTTGAGGTATTTGTACATTACTTAAGTAGTTCTATTGAATACAGTTTAATTCAGATGCAAACATTGTGCTTTTTCTCCACCACATTTGTCAAAATACTTATCACTACTTGCTAGTTAATTTGTTGAGCTTAGTTATATTTGAGCACCCACATAATTTTCATGAAGCTTATACAATAATTATTTTGCTTGCAATCAGTAAATACAGCTCTCATAACGCTCCCAAAGTATCCTGGTGTTTACAGTTTACTGAAGGTTTAAATTGGTTGACACAAGGTTTACAATTTGATTTAGATTGAGCTGAAATTACTTGTGTTGCCTGGTTTCTGTTAATGGTTGTTACGCTCAATTCCTAATCTCCTTGCAAACCTAGAGCAAGGTCTAATTACAGCACAATATTGATGCATCATGAAGACCACAATTTTTAATTTAGCAAAACACGCCTGTTGCTCAGTTTGGTTAGGTGCATCCCATGATTTTGCAAATGAGCAACCCTGTTTGAATTTGTCTTTTGAGTTGTTCAGTTTATGATTTGCTTTCCTTGCTTATGTATTTCCACTGTGCCAATAAAAACCAAAACTGTATAAAATACTTGTGTGGACTGAACTGGATATATCCTTTGAACATTAGACTCTGATTTTTCTTACCTTAAAAAAAGAAAGGTTGCCTCATGGGAAAAGCTTTTCTTTTCAAGTTTTTCAAACAGCTACTAGATAAAGCTATCATTAGCATCTCCTTGGTATGAGCTGTGACCAAGGATACTGTGCCTCTAGAAACAACACTTCCTGTGACATTCCACTGTTTGATTCTCTGCAGTAACCTTGGCAATTGCCTCAATCACAAGGAATTAATTCCAGTCATGCCACTCCCTCCCCCTCCCCTGAGTTGTATCGGGTCCATGCATCGTACTACTGGCCCTGATTCACCCTGAACACCAGCCAAGCCCAATGATTTTCAGGTCCCTAGGCCCCTATTGGTATCTGTCTGCCTCCACACTCAAAGTGGGTCAGTCTTTGTCAGCATACACTTTTTAGAGACCAGACTGTGACAGTTTCAGTCCTGTTTTATTTCCAGTCTCATGGATGATGTCAAAATGCACATTTTTTTTACTCACTTTACCTGTTTAGCCCCCTATATGTTGCCTTGTTTGTTGTTTTAACCTATAGTGGTTTTGTGTTTCAAGATTAAATCTTACCAGGTATTTATATGAGCAAAATATATATTAATCCTAAATAGTTTAAACTTAAAACACATTCTTTTTTACACATGGCTTTCATTAAAAACTCAGTTTTGATTGTATGCAACATGCAACAAAGTGAATTTTTCAACAACAAGACTGACACATTTGTCACTGTCACCACAGATACATTATGATATGTTTCCATTAAAATGCATTTTATTTGTTTATCATGACATTTAGGCCAGCTGCAGTTTAAAACAATGAGGCAAAGTTACAACAATTTAAAGGAACTTTTTGTAATGGGGGTCACATGGGAACTTGTACTGTAAACTCACAGTAATTTTTCAGCAGCTGTGCATCTGTGCATTTCTGGGTAAGAGTACATTCAGTCAGACCATGAAGCCCTTTTCTAAGGAGCTTGGGCAATGATTATTGCCCTCAGTCTCTATTCAGAGTTTAGCAGGCAAACAGCTGCTGCTTACTCCCATTGTGCTGAGTGCCTCCCTTTTCCAAGGACCATGTACTTTCACCATCCAATACAAGAGTGGCTGTGACGCCAGGCAGGTAGCCTTATTTCCACCGCCACAGCTTTGTAATGTGCAATTAATGAGCCATCTCACATGGGTTAGACAAGGCCTTTTAATTACTGAGTTACTTTCAAGAGCACTCCTATTTGGAGTCTTTTGTTATGCTAGACTGGCCACCTAGAGGAGGAAATCTTAAAGGTTTTCTGTTTGGGGCTGCTGAATAATGGCCATGGCCCCTGCTCTTGCAATACTCTGTCGGGAAGTTTTTGATTAGTCATTATGTAGTATTGAGGGTGGTCACCTCATAGCAACAAGGTTTCAAACCTGACACGACTAACAAAGGTTTGTTTTGTGTTTTGAATTTGAATGATCCCTCCATGTCCTCTTGAGTTTCCAAAAGTGCGGAAACTGCTGAATGCGGGTCAGATAAATTGCAGCTGTTAAAGCTGTCTATGAATGTGAATGTGATGTAAGCTCTGTGATGTGTGGTTAACCTCTGAGGAGCGTTCACTGTTTTTTTGTCCAGTATGCTCAAATAGACTCCACCCCTCCAAGATACTAAAAGAAGTGTTTTAACCCCTTGACGCCCAGAGGTGCGTTTCCGCTTCAAACCACTTCCATTGAAAATGGATCCATCTCAGTCATCCAGGTCATGTTTGTCATGTTACACTTACACACACACACATACACACACACTCTGTTCAAAGTGCAATGTTCA
>JAQNCA010000032.1:17056449-17087239 GCA_029783725.1 Acanthurus tractus | reverse complement strand
TTAAATTTTTATCAATTCTGTGTGCTAGAGTCAAATTAACAATCTCCACTTAATTTAGCATCTGCTTGAAAGCAAAACACTTATTAAATTTTTTTTATACAATTGTATATATATTCGGGCGTCAAGGGGTTAAGAATGAATAGATGGATAGATAATTGAGAGGTGAATCGATTGTTTTTTATCATGTATGATCTAGTTCTGGGTTAGTTGGATAATTTATGTACAGTTGTTTGCAAATGAGTTCTTCCTTTCATAGTTCTGTGATTGTGCCTATTTTATCTGAAAAGACATGCATACTATATGTTCCATATAGATTTTTGTCAGGATAAATAATGCATGTATGTATATGTAAAGGAATGGTGACTGGGAAGAGTTGGGGGTTCAGCCTTATGTGGGAGGTTGTCCTGGACCAAAGGCATCTGTCTGGAAGTGGCTGTAATTGGCTGCGGTGTGGCATTATCTCATTAATATGGAGCCCAGGGGAAGGAGACAGCCAACTTCCCCCTCTGTGTTTGGTTGTTTGACTGTATCTCCATTGATGCTAAACGTAGTGCTCCTGGGGCACCCCATGCCTGTTGCCTGCTTCGTTAAAACCAAGAAAATGAATATTAATGTCATACAGACTGGAAGCTGCAGTAGCAGAAGGGGGTCGTCAGTCTAAAGGCTGTTGCCACCGATTTCTGGGTTTACTTAATAGGGTCTGTTCGGGAGGGTCTAATCCTGCAGGAAGAAGTGCTCTATCAACGTGCAGCAGTGCTGTTGACACCTTATTTCCCTGTGTACAGGGTATCATGGCACACGGCAGCCCTAATCAAATTCATGGGACACAAATGGCCAACTTGTATGAAAATACCTGACTTAAATATGCCTGGTATGGTTCAGTTTTATAATTCTCAGCGGCTATATACACACCTCAAGAAGTTTTGAGAGGCATAAAAATATATATTTATAGAACCCACTGGTGCAGAGTGTAGTAAATTGACATGCCTGTGTGTGCATGGGTAACTGGAGTAGCTGCACTCCTCAAACCTTGATCTCAGTAAGCCAGTAAATAGTGTCGATGACAACTACAGCAACATTTGTGACAGCTACTACAGCCTGCATTCAATTAACTTGACACTAGTAACACTTTCAAGCAGATGTGTCAGTTCATTTAAACATATCAATAACTAGCAGTAAATAGAAGATTCATGCACTCTCATGCACCTGATAAACTTTAGAGATCTGAATATCTTTCAAAACACTTTTTTTTAAAGTCTCTTTGAAAAAGAGGCATGAATCCTGGAAAAACTCTGACAGTAAAAAATGGACAGTTTGGATAATGTGCATATTTGCTCTCTTGATTTCGATGAGAAACAGAGAACTTTTATCTGTTCATTAATTATGAAGCCACAACCAGGAGACTGTTAGCAAAGCTAAGCAGATTGGAAGCAGGAGGAAACAGCCTGGCTCAGGGGCAAAGAATCTGCCTACCAGCAATGCATCATTAATACACAACAGTTTTTAAATAAAACAAAGATAATCTGTTAATCGGTCAGTTTAGAGGTGCTGGTGGGTGTTGGCCTTTTTTCCAATTCACTGACCTCTGCTCTCTACTAGCCTTACATTTACCAGATATCAGAGATGAATAAGTCATCTTATTAAACTCTTAGCAAAAATGCCAATTGCATTATTTCCTAAACTATCCCTTCAATACCCATTCGTTCGCTGTGCTTGCAGTTCGTACTGTGCAGACTATTTGCCTTTAAATATCATCTTTAACCAATCATTTAAGGATGTCTCATAACTACTTCACAATGAACTCTTTTTGTTTAAAGCTATAGTTAAAAAATACTTTACACTGACAGTAGCTGAACGGTATATTTGCTTCCTGAGAATAACCCTACTGCATCATTTTGACAGTGGTAAGAAAAAAAAGTAGAAAATCAATGTTTAATATAGCACTGTTATATAATCAACTATAAACACCTCATTAAGGTCGGATGAAGAGACTGCCCCGAACTACTAATGTGTCAGCCCCTACACCAGACTGCTATCTGTTAGCAAAGAGCTGATAAATTATTAATTAGAATACATAGAATTCTCACTAGGGAGCTACTCTGTATCCTCAGAGCAGAAAACCGCAAAGGGACATTCAAGGTCAAATAAAATAGCTGTCTTTGCCAACAATCTAAGGATAAAGACACCGAAAAATACATACAGGCCTATAATTGGTTTAAAACACGGCAATGTGGAAGGCCCCCCTCACTAGCCCTGCGGTCATATCTGCTCTTTTTCCAGTTGAATTTCAGCAGCGTTAATAAAACTTCAATTAACCATCAGGGGTCCATCTTCCAGCTCACCTTCCTAATCTAGTTTGATGGAAGCAGTTAAAGAATCAGCAGAGTCAATTTATTCCGCTCGCAGCGTAGAAGTGAGTGCCAGCATCAGATACTTGTAGTTAGAACAGTGATACCCTTACACAGTCGGACAAAGTGTGCAAAGCAGCGCCGTGCAGTCAGTGTCGCACTTTCTTAACCCTGTTTCCCTTTAACTTGCCCAATAATTTGTAGGTTTGTAAACACTGCCACTATGTAGACCTGATGTCACACCGCTTAATAGGATCTGACCCCTGATGGTTAAATTATTTAGGTACTTTGAAGAGGGAAACCCAACAGGGCTCCCTAATTGATACACCCACACACAAACACACACACACTGCTGTGAAAGGGTGTGCAGATCCCCAGCAATGTAGGAGCCTTTTGAGCCCATTGCCATTCTTCTTCCAGCAAATTGGAGGTTTTTAATGAGCGACCACCCTGTCTCTCCAATATTGTGTGTAGCTCGGTTATCCACAGCTGGACTTTAGAGTCTGAAAGACTGCAGTAATAGATTTCATTATTGTTCCACCTCAGTTTCTGATTAGTTTCCTTATAGTTTCTTTTATAATTCAAGAAAAGCACATTGTTAATCTGCATCTTTTTTTGTGAGAATGTATCTAAAAATATATATGTTCTGCCAAGGATCTTTTGTCAGTTATAGTTGTATTATGGCAGATTTGCATGCAATAATTAGAGAAATTCTGGATTTATTTAGTTCTAACACTAAGACACATTTTTAGGTTACGACCATTGAATCAAGTTTTCAGCATAAAATAAAGGACTGCACAATGAAATGCAGTTGTAGACCCTCCATGCTATACACACAAAAATTATACTATAACAAAAATGTAAATATCGACAATTTAAATTAGATTTTATTTCTGTTATCTGCAATGAAAAGCATCTGTCTCCTCTTACAACGTGGCTCCCTGCCAAAAAATAAATGTGTTGAGCGCAGTAATCATCTCATTAATAACATATCAATTTGCTTGCTTCAGTTGTCATGCAGTCATTTAGCTTTATTTTTTAAATTTTTTTTTAGTAATTTTTCTTCTCAAGTTTTCTTCAGAACGTTTGAAGGACTTGCAACCAGAAAGCTGCAATGAACACAAGGCCATTTGTCAGCCCCATGGTGTGTAGGTAATAACATAACAGCATAATTGCTACACTTTCTTTAAAAAATCTTGAAGTCTTTAAAGACACAATTGGTCACAAATATCACAACTCAGTCAAGACACAGTGTACATGTTGTTTTTCTGGTGTTGTGCTGGCTGTCAGGTGAATTGTTAAAGTGCATTGGATGCACAAGGGATTTGTTTTCTTCTTTAGAGCCAATGTTTTTGTGAAGACAATACAATACACAAACATCATAGATCAAATTAAATTAATCTTATAATACATGTCACTGTGCTGTTGTTGCTGTCAGTGTTTTCTTCACTCTTAAGACTGTCAAAGATTGAGGGTTGTGTCTTAAGCTTTTCATTCAAAGGTGATACATTTTGCACTAACTACAATACAGTTTCTATGTAGAGAATTAATTAATTCTGTGCAAGTGTGTGTGTGGGTATTTACAGCGTTGATATCTAGCTTAAAATGTGCTTTGGAAGTAAAGGAGTGTATGGTAGCATAATGAATGTTGATTGGAGGACACTGGGTTGCCTGGGTGAAGACCAAGAATCTTAACTACTTGACCATACGGGGCCTGTATATGATGAGCACTGTGCTTTTTATTCTGGCCTATCAATTAAGATGGGTCAAATGTTTCTGAAGCTTTCTTGCCAGTTCCTGCAGCTCCCCTGTGGAGTGTACTGTAACCTTGAACAAGGATCAACCACTTAAACATTTCTGTGCTTTCACTCTTTAGCAGCCATTTACTTTTCACATCTGCCACTTGGTAAATTAGTAGAAAAATAAACAGCATAGAACTATCTCATATTTAAAGTGAAAAATGTCCAATTAGATTGCATGTATCAGCAAGGGTCCATATGATGGATGTGACACGATTTTTAAAAACCTCTAAACAAAACGTTACAATGTGCAAGAGCTCACCTGAAAATAATTCATCGAGAGCAAGAGTAATTTATGATCATGAGAAAACAAAAACAAAGCATTGTTTCATAATGCATTGTTTGTGTTATGTTAAAAGCTGTGTATATGCTAATCATTCATTTGGTAACATTAACTATCAAGTCAAACCTTATTGCACAGAAGAAATACAGCCAATCATAACAGCACTAAGAGGCCCGAGAGTTCACTCAGAGATGCTGTTAATTCAGCTTTATCATAGCTAATGGTCATGTTTTTATTTAAGGAAATGAATCTTAATTTTTTATATGGGAACACTTCCTGTCAATACATGCAAAGGGAAGTGAAGGGGGTTTTACAGCTGTCAGTTTGTCGGGCAAGGTAAGGCTGATTTAATGCTCCCTCCATATGCTTAATCATGTAAAACACACAAACATGGAGGTGATTTGTTGGCTGCCAGTCTTCCCTGCATCCAGTGTGAGCCAGTGGATAGACCGAGCCAGCTGGATGTTTCAGGTCCACTTTCACATTAAAGCCATCAATCCTGGCCTGCCTTTGTTTTATTGCTCTGTTGTTGTTATTTGACAGAAATAAAAATAAATAAATAAATAAATAAATTTCAAATCTGCTTCATTTGCTAGCACTCCCACCAGTCAGTTTTACTTAGTGCCAGATTCTGCCGGGTCAATGTGAACCCACACATGCTTGGTTCTCAACAATGAACACTTAAAGAAACTGAATACATAATCAATATAAACAATCTGTTCATCTAGAATCTTATATTATAAAGAAGGTCAAAGAAACTTAAAATATAACTCATTAAGAAAATAATATATGTGGACTACATTAAATGGTCAAACTTACATCACAAAATGCACCTTAAAGGCGACACATAATGGATTTCTCTTCACCAAGTCCTCTGACCAACAAGCTTAAGGAGTGAAAAAGTTTGGGAGGTTTTGTCTATTTTTCTGCAGGCGGAGAAATATATGCATTTTTATGCATTTTCTGTCCTCTCTGATTAAACCACATCACACCTAAACAAAGAACTCAACGTGTCAAATAAAACTGCATGAACCTAGTTTTATATTCTAGGTGCCAAGTGTGAATATGTATGAGTTGTGCACTCAAACTCCATTGTTGTCCATTTATGTAAAGTGGTGTGAAGAGCTTGGTTCAAGAGCCAGGTATATTCAAAACATTTAGAATTAGAGTTTAGTTCTTTGGTTCAGTCTCTTCTTTTCTCACTCTTTCACTCTCCATGCCCCTTTATGCTCAGAACAAAAAAACTGACTTATGACAGGTGGTAAGAAAAATACACTCTGTGGACTTAACTACAGCAAATGTAGTTTTTGACAGCTAAAGACATATGCTGTGGTTATGAGAGTTTCTTTGGCTGCATTTGTATGTTTGAATGGTTCACCTTAAAATGACCAAAATTTGTGAAGAATTTTTAATGCTGAATATTATATAAACTACCATTACTCATCTTCATACACTGTTATATGTGAAGTCATGCATGTCTTTCTGCCAGGATCAAATGTTTCAACTTTACATCCAATGCAGAACTTGACTGAAAAGGGAGAATATATGGATATTTAATGCAGAATTTTATCTCAAAGATCAAATTTGGCTGGTGTATAAGTCGAACAGATATTGAACAAATGAAATGTCAAAGTTAGCAGTCCTGAACAAATGAAATGTCAGGTACAATACCTTGGCTGAAGCCTCGCCTCACCCTGCTCATCATCTCCAGGCAGTCATGTTTGTAGTCAGACATTAGAGGGCAGACCAAATAGGCTTTCTTTCACTGAGCTGACCTATTAGCACCCTATTATTTGTGCTGGTGAATGAAAAGTGCTGGGGTCCCTTCAACTTGCTGCAGAAAGTTAAGGTCACAAAGTAAAATTCTCTGGTACTTTTTTTTCCCTCCTTTGGCTCTTGACTCTGCTTTCTCCTGTTTCCTCTGCCTGGCACGCAGCCTCGATTCCCTCCCAATGTGGACATTCTCCCATGAACCAACTCTGACTATCAAAACAACAGTCATTAGGCAAATTTGCTTTGGTGCAGGATTACGTTAATTATCATGGAATTATCACTTCATTAAAGCAGGCAGAGATAAATTATCTCTGATGAAACGAATGCAAAATGAGGAAATAATGATGCGACCAAAAAAAAAAGAGGAAAAAAATTAAGAGACTACTCGTCGAAGGAAATCAAGTCATTGTGTTCCAGAGAGTTGGTCCCTGAGAGGCATTGCAGCACAACGCAACATGACAGAGCAAGTGGGTTTTCACACACAGAGGATTGAGGACCACTCACCCCCTCATCTATTGCAGTTCAATTTTTCTCCCCAAGCTTTAACAGAGCCTGCATTTTTCTCTGTAAATTGCGAGTATCATTAATCATGCCAAATTCCATTTTTAATGAATGCCCGCATCAACCCAGAAACACTCTTCGGGTCCATGCAAAAGGCTGTGGTGGTGCTGCAGCAGAACCGGAGTGTGATTTTTATAACTGCAATCACCGAGAAGTATTTTCACGGTCACAAGCTATGCACGGCTGACCTCACTGCAACCATGATAAAATGATGGGTATCCTGATGACACTGCCCACCCGGGTTAATATTGTGCATTCGCTTACAACAAACATGATTAAAATCTAAAAAGCACTGGCTCTTATCTTTGCTCATTTGTGAGCAGTAGTAAAAAAAAAAATCTGGCAAAATTGCCTCGATAGTTATAAATAGCCAGCATGCTCAGTCTTAATATTGAATTAATCAGTGAGTCACCCTTCTTTTCCACATTGTAAGAGAGTACTGGGACACACACATTTGTTGGTATGTTTGCATCGTTGTATGTAGCATCGGATGCTGAATAAACTGTTTCTTGTCTGACTAAATAACAGTGTTGGCACCACAGAACTTGTTTTGTCAAAGCATTAGCTCTTTCCCTATGATTTTTTGAGATGCTACAGGAAAAAAAACAAAACCAGTGGGATAATCAGATATTCTCTCCCTTTGCCTTTTATTTTTATCCCAAATGACTGCAGCACAAGGACACTGGTCTCTGCTTGATTCATAATCATTAGAACAATCAAATCTCTATGGCAACGTTATGCAGTGTCTGGGATCCTATATTTTCCATTGCTTCGTGATATCAATTGACGTGCAGTATGTGAGAAATACAGGTTTCATACAAAGCTTTGTACACCGGATAGGACATGCTACTGCGAAAGAATCATAAGTGTACATGTGTGTATTCAAGTGCTTATTTATTGCTGTGTGACAAAAACAACAGTGTTTTTCCTTTCTTGATACAGCAAGTTTGATTATCCATTTGTGGTTTATTCTGACAGGGCTAAGACTATAATCTGCAATGTCATGTTGACTAAAAGATTGTTGTTCTGCAAACTGAAAAAGGTTTTGTCTGAATGAAGCGGAACATTTTGGTGATGTGAAGGGGGGCAAGAAGAATTTGTGTCTCTTTAGCCTCAATATGTCTCGAAATGCACTAAAAAACAATTACAGCACCTCCCTGTCATGAAACAGGCGGCAAATCTGTCTCGTACAAGGGATGTAGGACCTTGTGTGAGTACAATTAGCGAGTAATAAATGAAGTGGCCTAATTATTAATGAAAAACATGGCAGCTCAGAGATCATTAGTAGTTTATGACCCAGCATGTGGGCCTGTGACTGAAGAAAGATCAGTGATAGTAAAACATTTAGGTCTATCCTCTTTGCTATTACGAGTAAACTTCCCTCTTCTGTTGCAGTACCTTGCAATATACTGTCCTCATCTAAGGACTTGATGAACTGCAACACTGCGGCTGTAATACAGACTCCACAAAATCCCTTAAGGACCTTCTCCTAATGGCGGCACACTGGTCCATAAAAATGCTATTTTGCTTTGGAAATTTGGGTGAAGATTCATTCGAGGCCATCCTGTTGAATTTGAGAATAAGCTCCCAAGTGAGTCAGGTAGACAGGCCAAAAGAACTATCAGAGATGGGGGAGGGAATATCTAATGCACACACTTTCTCTTTATGGATCCTGGGTAGGTTTTACTCTCTCTCCCTCTCCTGCAGTGTTGGTGGTATAACCCTGGGTCTCCATTGTTCAAGTGTTTCGGGGGGAAAACCTCACACCAGGCTACTTATTCTTCATGAGGTCACATTAAACAAAGACAGTTACTCTCCAGGGTTTTCTGGGACTTCTAAAAGCATTACACTGCTGGGCTGAGCTGCATTGGCCAGTGAGTCAGAATGCAGCTTTCCAAAAAGGAAAAAAAAAGACATTTACACATCAATTTGAATTCAATAACCAGCGCAGAACTAGCGCATTGAAATGAAACCATTGAGATCCTTAAGAATGGCACAAAAATATGATGGGTACAAAGTAGACAGGAAGATGTCTTGCAGGCATGCTAAATCAAAAGCGTGGCCACAAGTGTTGGTAAATATTCAGCTATTGTATGCTGAACCACAGGATTTTACCGATACAACGCTCCCAGCATGCAGATATATACACTGCTGAGCCGACTATCCTGGTGTCGGGTAACAAATTACATAAACCACCCACAAGAAATCTGTGAAGATGTATTTGTGATGATGCAGCTACTCGCCACCATGGCCAGAGTGCACTCTTTTTATTCAAAAATGCTTTATTCCACACACTGTTTCATGTTCTCCCTCTGTGTTGCAGGGGAATCTGTCCCAAACAATTTCTACAACTTAGGCTCAACGAAAAAACCATGTCCAATTCCTTCCACCAGCTGCACAAGAAACTACACACACCTGTATTCAAAGCTCCAGGCGATCCATTCATTTTTTGGTCGGAGATTTAAATAACATAGAGAACAATAACTAGCGTGTACTCTACACACCGTTCCAATTTCAGCTCTCACAATAATCCGTCATTCTTGTCTGCAGAATAGGGAAATTCATTCAACCTTTTCTTGTCAGTGCCTCTTAAAGGGAGTACAACAGCATTTATTTACGGCACTTCTGTGTTAATTTTATGGACATGTTTTATTTGCATGTAATGTCCTTATTTTTTTGACAGCATAATTCACATTTTATGTAAGTATATACGTGCAATTTGCATGCACGCTGTGTGACTATGCATCTGTGCATACAGAAATGATACATAGATGTAAAGAAAGGATATTATATCACATCTTTTACAAACTCACACATTTACCTAGAATTTGCATTGGATTGCAGAAACTAAAGTACAACCAGCATGTCAAGAGGAATGGGCTTCAGAATAAACTCAGTGCCACAACAGGAATGTTTTAATGAAACCTAATGTTGTCCAAATTACATTTTTTGTCAACTGAATCAGAAAATATTCTTAATGGTGCAAAATACTGATGCAAAAAAGATCCACAGAAAATTTCCTGACAGAGTAATTAATTTTATTTTCCTTCAATAGCTGCTCCTGCCATATAATATTAACAACTAGAGCATGATAAAAATTTTTCCTGGTTATGTTTAAGCACTCAGAGCACCGGAACAGTGTAAAATAATGGCAGTTAAACAGTCAAAAATTAAAAGATGCGGCTTTTATCATAACACAGTCTTTCCTTAAAACTTAACCAATGCCTAAAGTAACATTAAGACCAAAATAGCCTGCATTTGTGGATACTTATTGTTCAAAGTAGGGCAATAAGGAAATCACTCGATAAGGCAATAAAACCAAAGCACTGACAACAACATGCCCAACCAGCAGACAGTGATCTTTTCCTAACTCTACACCAATCAGCCAATCAGAAGCTCTGCATCATAGGAAAGTTAGACTATACAACTGTCTAAGTCCTGTCAGTAAATTTAGCACCTGCAGTATTTTGTTTGTCTGTCTGTCTGTAAAAAAGACTTGATGTAAATAAAAGAGGTTTATTTTCAGTAAAACAAAACATTCCACCTGTAAAGGGCAGAAACATGACTGACTGATGATAGCATGTTTTTCATTATGTGGGAAATTTTTTGATAATATTTTTTACTCAATTACTGTGGATCACTCAATATTAATAGCAATTTATGATCTAGCTACATGAAATCTTGTTGCCGGATAGTTTAACAGACATCTCCAGGAATACAGCTGAAAAGGCTAATATCACTACCTAAAAGCAACATTTCATGTTGATAACAAAATGATGATGAATAATTTATGATTGTTAATATCCAATATTACTTCTTGGATCAGATCATACTCATTTTTGTTCTGTATTGCAGCTCAGGAAAAACAGCCCTGTTCTGTCACAATGGGACATCAGAGGGAAATTAATTGGGTGACATGCAGGACAAAACAAGTGGTTTTTATATTCTGGCTGCCAGCCTTTTATCTTCCTACAGTTTAAATCACTTTGTTTGCTTTGCCAGCAGGAAAATACAGTATATTTTTCTTTAAGCACCAAATGCCTTTTTAACAAATGTCTCTTTTCCTTCTTTGAGCCACATAATAGATCACAATAAGTAAACTGGTATATGCAGGGCTACGGGGCAATGGGAAACTAAATGGTTCGATAGCACATGAGCTGTATTAAAGTTAAAAGACAAACTTTTTTTCTCTCCAGGTTTTATGTTATATGACATTTTTCTCTAAATAACTGAGGAAACAAGGGTCTATTTCTTCATGGTTGACTCATTTCTTCTGTAAAAGTTTCAACTGATTAGTTCCCAAAGAAAAACAAGATGACAACTAACAAGTACATGATCTGCTCCTGGGAGAAAGAAAATACTGTAACTGGTCAGTGAGCTCGACTTGTAATTCAAAATTCAAAGTAAAAACTAAAAGGGTAAAGTAAATAAACTAACCTAGAAGCCCACTTTCGACATGTTGAATCTATTTCAGCGTTTGCCTAAACAACCCTTATCAATCTAACAGTGAGCTTTACAGAGAAAACTGACGTTGTAAGCTTGTGATCTTTTGCTTGTGTGAGCAGAAAAGAAAAGGGAGAAATATGACGGCACTGAATAGCTGAAATCACTGGTTTACTTGGCTGAACAGCCAGTCAGACATGTCTCTCTCATTGACTGCCTCCACTGACAATTCAGTCCAATTCAGCATGTTGATTTGCTGAATGAATGCTGATGAGGGCCAACTAGAGGCAACACACTGCAATAACTGATGTGTGATGACTTTAAAGTGCTCGTCTTTCTTCACCATTAGCCGAGGGCTCGCAGAGTATTGAGCTTTACAGCCGAGCCTATAAAGAAACTTGTTTTCACTTCTTCTTTAGCTGCACATAATAGGAGCATTATTTCCCTTGACAGTCTGTATGAGAACAGAGGGCCGAGAATCGAGAACCATGTAAAAACTATACAGTAACAAACGTAATATTACATAGTAGCAGGAAAACAAAAAGCTAAAAATCAATATGTCATCAAATGCATAGCCGGTGATCAATAAAGTATGTTAAATTGAATTTACAAGGAAGCAATGAAAAATCAATGAAAAATCAAACTGCACATAAGTTTCTTGTCTAAAGAAAACCTCCAGGAAATTAAGACCTCTCACTCGTACAAAGGTTTGTGAGGATATTGTATATCTGAGAAAACTATTTCTCCACAAGGACGCCGCTTTAACTATGAGAAGTCAAATTTGAAATGACATTCTCCTTTAGTTTTTGGCTTTAACAACACAATTTGGTCTCCCTTTGGAGCGCCATCCATCTTTCTGAATTACTGTAGCGGTGGAACTAGAGCTGATCAAATCTTTGTATCCTATAACATATTTGAGATGGACTTGAAAATCAGATTAAAAATGGTTCCTGAAGAATTCGTGAAACATTTGTTCCACTTATGATCCAGTGTTTTCTGTCATTATGTTTCCCTGCAAAAAGGGCAGAGGGGTCAGTGGACGTACCTGTGCCAGAGCAAAATAAATCATTGGCAAGCGGAGAGTTTGGGTCAAATAATCACCCATCCGATAATGCATGTCCGTGGAGAGACTGGTGAGATTCATGGCTATGCTCCCGCTGACAATAATGGGGGCTTTCAAAGGCCACAGTCTTTAATTTCTAGTCCCTGCTATCAGCGTTTTTATCCTCCAGAGAGAGGAAGGTCAACTGCCCCTGTTCCACAGCCCCGGAGCCAGCATCCTGGGCATTAAGGACTGAGAGAGGTGGCTGGGGTCAGTCTGTGATTGCTGCTGGAGATGGCAGACTGAGGGGTCCTGGGGCTCATCGGACCCTTCGCTGACAAAGAGGCTTTACAAAGCAGCTCCCAGGTCAGTTTTATCAGGGCATCACTAATGGTTATGATATGATCTGTCTAGCATCACTTCCAATTAAAGCTTGCTGGGGGAATGTGGCCGTCGCTGCCCCCCCCCTCCATCTCACTGAGGACTCAGCAGTGGTCAGTGAATGCAGACTATTGTTTGAGCTCCTCATTTCAGTGGCGATCAAAGTTCCATTGTGACTACCACAAAGGGAAGTGGCCACTGGCCAGGCCTATTAGATATGTGGTTGTGGTGTGGAGATGGAGAGGGTAATCAGTCTTCTCACTGATAGCAATGACCAGCCCACTTCTCACTGTGAAAGGACCAACCTCTCCGATAAAATATAAAACTACAACAAAAGGTTTTCTTCTTGTTTGGATAGCCTTGCCTTTAGGCAAAAAAGAGTGTCCCTGAGAGTCCTCATAATTTCTACTTTCGCCAGCTTCACACTGTAGTCTCAGAGCTAATATCCCATTCATAGAGCTCGCCACTTTCAAATGACTGCAAGTGCAGCAAAGCTTTAACAGTAGCAGAGTCTGAACTTGTAATCCTCAGCGCAGTGGCCCCGGCTGAGGAGTGTACAGATGTGGTGTGAGGACACATACAGGGCAAGGTGGACCCAGCTCTGGGCTAAGACAAAATCATCCCTGCTGGAGAGGCTATCCCCTCTCCAGCAGGGATGATAATCGTCTTGCTTAAAGGTGCGGATCTGTGGAACAAACCATTATCTGTTTAGCAACTCATCTAGAGAGAAAAGTAAAAGCAGATGATTGAGGAACTCACTGGAGAGTAAAGAGCAGACAAGAAAGCAGCAGCACTTTTCTTTGAAGATACTTAACAGTTTTAAATTTGCAAGGTTGAGCCGGAGAAAAGCTGTCAAAGTGAAAACTTTTTTTGTGTGTCTTTGACCGAACCTCTCTACCTTGTGACTCTGAAGTCTTGACCACTTCACCCGCTTTTCAGGCAGAGAAAATTAGAGAAGAGATGAGAGCCTCAAGTGTCTAAAGACAGTGTCTCATTTGCATGCCTGAAATAAAATGAAGCTGGCAAACTGCAGCGGACCAGGGGAGAGAAAATCATTACCTGCAGCTAATGTATCTGAGGGCGCAGTCATTGAAATAAACAATCTCATATGGTGCCACTGGACGTACTCGCCACATCAAATAACAGAAATAACTAAATCAGCCCTTTTTTTTAAGCATTTGACACACAAATGCCCTCAAACTTTATCCTCTAAATTAGTCAACTGTGTTATTTTATGAACATTTTCATAAACTTTTGCTCTTCAAAGATTGCAACAGAAACAGCAAGACACTGATGTTGCTTAAGTGCCTCAGATGCTTTGTTAGCTGTCACCTAATCTCATGGTGAACCTCCACCAGAGGTTGTTGAGAAGGAGTAGTTGTCCATAATGAGGCAGGAGCAGCTGCAAGCCCTTTTGATAGAATGAGGTCACTGGAGCGACAGAGATCAGTATGTCTGATTGGGGGTGGGGGGGGTTGGTTGAGGAGGGGGGGTCGGCGGCTGGGTGTCTCATACAAAGAGCAGACGACAAACTTTCTTGCATTGAAGGAATGCAAGGCCTGCAGGCCCTCCCTCTGCTCCTTTTCAATGCATGTCTGTGTCAGAAATAAATCATTTTAATTGTTCTCTGATCCCCCCCCCCCCACCATTTGCAAAATGATAATTTAAACATTAATAGGATGTTAATAGGATGTGTGTCCTGGTAACCTTTGATATAAATCTCGCTGTAATGAAGAATATTCTCCATGACCACCATGAATCAGGAGTAATTAAATATGCGTGGACAAGCACCATTTTGGGGATTTACAAATACGGTTCCTGCATTGCAAATCAGGTTTGATCCAGAGGGATGCTGTTGATATGGGAGACCAAGTTTTTGTGCGTTTTTTTCCTTAAATTTACAAAAACTACTGCAGTATTGTGCCACAAAGACAGTTTTCCCAGTTAGGTATAATGAGACTGGCTGCTTTAAAATGCATTCTTTGCCCTTCAGTTGGGAGGCAGGACGGTACCTTTAGCTCAGGCGAGTTTGTTATGGAGACCCAGGGGTCTAAACACCACTGAAAGGGAATGAGTAACTCATATGAGTCGGGCAAGGGGGGAGAATGGCGGTATTGCCCATGAGAAGAGAACTTAGCTGGAAGAAACAAGATCCTCCTTATAGACTAATGGATGTGTTAGCAAGTGCGCTTTCAGACCAGCTTTCATGTTGGCTCCACCAGAGGGTATAGAGGGAATGGCAAATTAATTATAGAAATGAAGCCAACCTCCTTTTCTTATCAGAGAGGGCAGCTGTGTGTTTCCCCTCACTCGTTTCCCTTCTTTTCTGTCTACAGTGCTGGAATGTGTCCTGTTCTACATCTAGTCTCTGCTTCTCCTCATCAATCCATACAAACTTACTCAAGAGAAAGATCTGCTGTGTCAGGGGGAGGTGAAGAGTGGAGCCTTTATTGAGTGAAAATGTCATAGAAACTGTTGCAGACTAGCAGAGGAAGAATCAGGGTCTGTCTTGCCTTTCAACTTATTTCATAGCTTTTAGACCCTTCCACTCAAAGTCGACTAATAAATCAATATTTCAAGTGGAATCTGGTGCTGTAAATGACATCATACTGCTGGCTGTGAGAGCACATTAACCACCAGCTGAATGTGAGCCTCAATGACAGGCTACATGGCCCTGATCACTGTCTGTATTGTAGTGTTTTGAGACACATTTGGAGATGTTAAATGTCTCAAAAATGGCATGTGTGACCCACTCTAGTAAATGAAAAGAGCTCTGCCATCAGAAATAGATACTAGCACACACTCACCTCACTTGTTGGACCATTCCCAGAGGTCTGCTTTGGAAATAATGGGAAAGAGCAACAGTGAATGCATGGAATATTAATGCAGTGTGGGAGCCAACCTCGACTCAAACTGTTAATTTCCATTTTATCATGACAAATAGACTTGACATCACTCTGTGTGTTATCATGTTGTTTTCAAGAACAATTCTCAGACTTTAACATTATGTTACGGACAGTAAATGTACTATAGGGGAGCCATGTATGGAAAATGGAAAACTTGATGAATGCAAGTGTAGCGTACACACCCATGCTGGCTTATATATTTCACCCAGAGAAATATAAATGATTTTAATGACTCTTAAGTGCAGATGTTGAGAAACTAAAAGTAATTAATTTTTGCAAAATGAAAAATCTGCACACTTTATATGTCCTTTTTTTCTTCTAGATTGTAAAATTGTTTGGTCCAGATTGTAATTAGTAAAAAGAAGAAATTTAAATTTTGTTTATTTTTCTGCTGTGACCCACATTAGTACTGGTAACTTGAAAACTGTGAATCAAATCACATGTTAATTAATTTCCAACAGGAGCACTCTCTGTGCATCCTCACAGGTAGAAATAAACACGAACAAACATTTAACAAACAAACATGATCAAAAAGTGAAAGGTGAAATACACAGAACTTTCCTAAAAAAATGAGCAGACTTGCACAAAAGTAATTTCTCTTGATCATATGACTCACTGGAAGTGTGAGTCATTGTATTGATCTGTAGAGACTTTGCCCTCTGCCTGTATTTTTCTTAACTTTTGTCCCAGTTTGCTGTGTTTGGGATGTTTCTGGGCGTCAGCCTCTAGGCAGTGGCGTGTAGCCCCCAGCAAATAACAGCATGAGGTCGGGACTTTCTAAAAACATTGCAACCAGGTTATATCAATGTCTCATCTCTCTCCTCTACATAGTTGGTGCCATGAGATTCAGGTTTGTGTGTCTATTTAGCTGAGATACACACACACACACAAACAAAGAGCAGAAACCCTCCACAACAGATATGATGTGCACTTCAGCCGATGGGCAACCCAAGGGCCTGAAAAATGAAGCCAACATGGAGGTGCCCTAATGACTCATTAAAGCTGCCAAATATACAGCAGAAATAAACATGTTTTATAATCTATCACAAAACTTCACCAAAATACTCATATTCTTTTAAGTTTACTTAAAAGAAAAAAATCCTACCCTCCTACATACAGTAATGATGCAAAACTTATTGAGGCTTTAAACGGTAACTCAACAAACAAACGGTTAATGTCACAGTGGTTTCGGACACTCTTTATCAGACTATGGCTTCTACAAGGTACAGTACCTTCCTGCAGGATTGTGTGGAGGTTTCATTTATTTTCCCAATGGAAGACAGTTAGTCTAACCAAGCAGCTTCCATTTTCTAAGCAAAATAAAGTTTAATTGCTCCTCTTAAATGTTAATGTTGTAATGTGATGTGATCAGTTCAAACTTACAGGCTAACTTAGCTAGTTAGCAGCTTAGCACCACTCACCTGTCCTTTGTTGTATTCACGGTGACAGTGCGTCCTAGTCTTCTTTGCAAGGTGTAAACTTTTGCCACCTGGAGGGTGGTACGTGTTTTTGTTAACTCACCAGCCTCTTCAGGTCCCTTTTTTTCTCCTTATTAGCAGCTTTGTCTGCATGTGAGCTTCATCAGCTTAAGGGACCCAGTTGGCAAGTCCATTGTTGCTGCTCAGTTTTAAAAGGGTCAGTATTCACAAGTTGTAGTAACTCCATTATATTTCCTCTTTTTTTTTTTTACAGTTTCTTTTGTCCCTAGAGGTTTTACATCCTGTGGCTGTTTATGTCTCCTTGCCTCCTCTCAAACTTCACCTGGCAATCCTCATTTCTTCTTCTTCTTCTTCTTGTAGGAAAAGCCTCCAGACATAACAGTGCCTCCTTCTGTAGGTCCCTGTTTCTCTGAGCCTATCACACTAACTTCTGCAAGACACCTACAGATTGTTAAAGTCAAAAATGTTGCATTAGAATGTTGATTAAGGGAAGAAAAACTGCTATACAGGGCTTTAAGATACTTCAGACAATACTCATCATTTAAGTTGACAGCTTGTCTCCTATAGTAGCAATGCAAGCCCTTAGAAAATATCCTCAAAAATCCCAAAGTTTTTTTACCCTCTTTTGAAGAAATGAAACAATCTCCACAAAAGCTCCAGTTCTATTATGATTTATAATTGCTTGCAAAAAAGTGACAAGAATTCAAAAATTCACAATAACTTTTAAAATGACTGGTGCTGAGTGAAGACAAGGAAACAAAGCAGAGAACATTTAATAGTTTAATTATAAGCTGCTGTATACATTCAGTGATTATTCCGATTTTCATGTTGCCAGAAGCCATGGGTGAGACCAGCAAAACATTCAGCTACAAGATCTAGTTTGTTGTATGCAATTTGTCCATTTTCATTCATATTTTTCCACATTGTACATAGTTTACTGCAAAGCAACATAAAAACCACATTGCCGATGTGCAACACGGTTCTTCCAAGACCTTAGTTCATTCAAACACGATTCCACCCAGTCTGTTGTGTGGTGCTCGCAGGAGGGGGAGAGCCCTGTTTATACCGCTGTGGTCTCAACCTTATCTTTGACATCAACTGAACACAGATGGCACAGGGCGACAGCAGTGCTGAGCAAAGCTAGTCTGCATGTCCAAATGCCCTCAGTTGAAGCTGATAAAGCCTTGTTTAAACTTGATTGGGCCCAATAAGAAAGCAGACTCATCGGAGAGACAAAAGAGGTGGAACCCTGTTACCAGCTGAAGAACACTGGGAGTCTTTGCTTCTCCTCCTTAGATACTAAGATTTAAGCAACATCCTGCAATCTTTAAGGTTTTTGTTTGCATCTTTTTTGGTTTCTTTTGCTATCTCACTCTAAGCTCATTGAACTGACACACTAATGTTGGTGCTGATATCGCTTTTTTTTGTTGTTGTTTTTCTTTTTTTTGTCTTTTTTACATTTTTCTAGTAGCCCACACAGAAACTTGATGGCACAAGAACTGACCAATAAGAAACTCTTTACAACAAGGTAGACTGCAACAGTTGCCAGGGGTCACACAGTAAACAAAAAAAATATTCCAAGTTCATTTTGAAAATAAAAAAAACAAATCAGGTTCAATATAAAAGCAAAAGACAAATGAACAAAAGCAAGTTAATTTCAAGTATAACTTACTCATAAAATAACTACACAGCATTAAATATTCTCATTATACATTTTTAAATTATTTATAAAATATATTTTGGCATATGTTTTTTTTATTTTTGTGTTTGTGTAACAAACGCTACTGTAGCTTCAGTTGAACACCAATGTTTATTTGTTTTTTTTCTCTTGAAACAAAACATTAAAGGGATTGTCACATAACAACGGGTTATTAAAAATGATAATAGTAAACCCTATGGAGAGTTTCACATAGCAAGACATGAGTGACGATCCCTTCTATCCTAGCCCCATAGTCAAAAGTCAAAAAAAGTACAAGACCAGAGCACAAAGTTCTAATTTGTGCTCCACTGGCTACAATCAAGGTTGGGCACAGGAGATTTTCAAAAGCAGGAAGTCTTTTTCATACAACTCAGTTTGAACACAAGGATCTGTCTGTCCCACTTCCAGTGTTCAGGGCGGCTGGGCAGATAGTGAGAGTTCATTTAAGCTCCATCCTTGATAAAATATAAATACTGTAAAGACCTCACAGTCTGATGACACTAGGATGTCCTCAGGGATACGTAGAGAAAGTTTCTCTTTATTAGTCAAGGAAAAGGGCAAATGAGACTGAGAGGCCTCCCTTCCCTTCTCGTGAATGCACTGAAAACTGATGAAGGAGTAAATTGAGAGTATTTTTAGATGAATCCTGTGTGTGTCTGCTGTGGTTTATTACATTGATGAAGCTCACTATACAAAGGAACAAAGAGCGATTTTGGCAGCTAGACCAAACTGCAAAACCAAAGAAGGCAAATATCAGTTTGTGATACAAAAGTTGTTTAAAAGGCATAACTGTACTTAAGAAGTGGCACCTCAGGTGTCCAAACGCGGAGTGTCCTGCTTTGGCGCAAAGGGCTGGAGAGCTCCGCCGGCCATGTCCATGCAGTCAACAGTAACCTGCCTGTCCACTGAATGCAGACTGATAGAAAAGAAAAACTGAACAAAAAGCAAACAAGGAAAAAAAGTACTGCGACTACAACAAAGCCACATCCACTCCCTCGGCTTGAGCACACAACTAGCTGCAGCATACTACAGTTCATCATCCTCCGCCCGGGCTGGTTCTTGAAAATTGTATACTGCAAAATGGGTGTGTCTCTGCTTCCACAGCCTGACTTTCTTCTGTGTACACACAGCTATTGCGGGGTACATATATGTGAGTTAACACTGTATGTGTGTATGCATGTTGGTGTGTGTCATAAAGTAGCTCGCTAAAGCACAATGTCCTTCAGGCGCTTGCTGCTGGGGGATTCCTTGTCTCGGCCATCGTGGAGAAGCGTGTTGATCTCCCTGACAGCTGGCTCACTGTCCTTCCCCTCCGGCTGCCGCAGCAGGCTGTGGTTGGCGATTCGCTCTGCATCACGGCATTTCAGTGTGTTGTAGGCAGATGACGGCTTGGACACTGGGCTCTTCAGGTGCACAGGGGAAGTGATGGGGCTGGCTGCCTCGCGCCCGTTGCCAGCTTCACGGACAGCCCCTCCATTGGCCTTGGGGCTACACACCTGAGACTCCTGAGTCCGCTTCCCCTTTATCTCTCCCCGCTCCACGTCCTCAGGCCCATCCTTGCCGAAGGTGGCAAAAGTCCTCTTGGTGGTGCCATCCTCATAGTGGGGCACATCCACTGTGGTGGCCTCGATAGACAAAGCGATGACATTACGGGCGTGCTCGGGCGACTTGGCGCGTGCTGGGATGGGAACACGGGGCATCCAGCAGCGGTCGGAGTGGCCCAGGATGCGGCACTCGTCCTGGCAGTGAAAGCCTTCACTGGGATCTGCGAGGACACAGAGAGAAAACATGACTGTTAGATTTCGTTTTTAATTAAATCATCCCAAGTTGAACATTTCTGAATGATTTGATTTATTTGCAGTGCATTCTTGTATCAAGACTGCATCTCCCTTTCACACTGCGCACTGATGACTGGAGGTGGATGTTTGAGGCACTTCTAATACATATGCCAATTAAATTATATATTGTTAAATCAAAAGTCCATTTGCAGCTCTAGTATAATTGGGTATTCTGTAACAGCACCAGATGAAAGGCAGGTTTAAACAGTGCAATCAGATATCTCACAGAGAGAGACACCAGACGAGTTGCGGTGTTGTTGCCTGGTTCATCTCTCTCTCCCTTTCTGTCTCTGTCATCTGGCGCCGAGTTATAAATATGTAATGATGTTTAACGCTGGAGTGAAAAAGGGATTTGCCTGAGTCTGTATAACTGCACTCGTTTGTATTTTGTTGTGTTGGAGGGGAAGGACTTTCAAGACAATTTCTGCATCGTGACAACAAAATGTGTCATGCTTTCTCACTCAGACTAAAAAAACTGTAATTTTGTTTGTTCCAATTCACTTATACGTGCACTCTAATTACTGAAACAGTTAGCACACGGCACTAGAAATCTTTTAAATCTGTGCGTTGCACTACTTGTCTTGGGAGGATTTGATACAAAATGTTGATCACAATAAAGCAGGCGTACAGTATACACTTTCAAAATTACTCAAACTGAGAAAACATAGTTTCAGAATCTCTCCGTGACACTGTGCCTGTCGTGTTTTCCACCTGCTCCGAGCTTGAGAAAGAACCTGCCACACGGTTACCCAATGACACATTTCTGCAATCCCCTTCTGCCTGTTTCTCTGCCAGAGAGAGCCATCCCCCGTTCTAGAGGCCCAAGGTGACATGAGGGGATTGTGCGAGGGATTGCCATCGACCCAAATGCATACGCTTACATCTGGCAATCGCAGCTTGACAGATCACCTAATTAAAATCACTAATGATCTGTTTTTCTCCCGTCTTTCCTGCACTCATGAGAGGCACCTCTGCTTAGGCCCTGGGGATCGATATTTAAAGATTGGAGACGGGCTTTTCAGGGGCAGATATGCCAGAGGTGTCTCTCATAAAGTATAATCTGATGAGACTGACAGATAACATGGTGACTAAATGACTGAATGAATGAGTAAAGGGTTTCATGGGCTGTTTGAAGCTGCATATGGGAAGTGGAATTCTGCGGAAATCATCATGCTTCAAGGCTGAAAACACAAACAGCAGCAAAAAGTGACCAACATCCACATGAACGCCTTATGGTGCAATACAGGTGGTGCAGAATCAGCTTATAGCAATAAACTCACACTGACACATTATCTTCCTTACTATGGAATCCATTGTAATAAGAATCGCAAATGTAGTCCACAATTTTAACCCATACAGACAATTTAATGCCTTACAGTATTTCTTTCAGTGCAAAAAATATTAACTTTATAAAATATTATTACATTATCCATACAGCAGCATAAATAGGCAGTTTTATGAAATATCTATGCAGTTAAAGTCATTTTATGGGGCCCAAAAATGAGAAAATTGAATATATATTCCACGAATCGCACTCTCGTATGTATGTAAATTTACATGAATGCTGATTGGTCCGAGGAGCTGCACTGCCGGCAATCAGGGAGACAAAAAGGCAAGAAGCTGGTGGTTTTGTATAAGGAGAAAGGGACCAATCAGAAATGTATTAATGTAATCACAACAGAAAATCTTTACCAGGAACCAGAGTATAATTTAGGCTCGTGAGTAATAATCATAAAAAAAAACATGCCCACACAGTTGATTAGATTGTTCCCACGAGTTTCAAACCCAATGTTCTCCTTTAATCCTATGTAACTGCTTTATCATAACTGTATTTTTTGAATTTACGCCCCTTTCCTGCCTTCTCTTTCATAAAATGCTGACAATAAAAAAGCTTTAGGTAGTCAGTAATTCAGTCAAAGTAGAAATTTACAGTATATTGCAAATATCACATTTTAGTACTTGCCGGCAATAGAGAATGCATTTTAAAGTTAACTTGTAAATTTTGAACTTGTACTTGTGTGCTAGATGTCAGCTCCACATTTACTAAAGTGAAATTTGTTCTCAACTCTTGTTTGACGCGTTTGACAAAGTAGATCTTTTTCTCCACTGATTAAAGATTTACAAGCATGTTGCTAATGAATGCAATTTCCTCTAAATACTGTGGCGTTTTTCTATAGCCTGGAGCTCTTTCCAAAGCATGAAAAGCCTTGAGGCACAAAGAAATATACACAAGTTGTATGCTCTCTACTTAGCATTGCATGCATATGAATAAAGCTTTCTCTCCTTTCCTTCAGGGGTCTATGGGAGAGCAACTGGGTTGTAAATGACATTGTTATGAAAGCCAAGTGCCATTAACACTCACACATCCTGCCTCTGCTCAAAGCTTCATAAAACGCAGATGTTGTTCTAAAAGACCCGCGAAAAATGGAAGAGATAAAATTTAAATAAAAAAAATGACAGGCCAGCGACCTCCAACAAAACAGAATCTCCTCCTATTTCATAAAACGAGCAAAACTGTAATAGTGAGAGATGAATTGATGGCTTTTACGGCAGTACTTAAATTTGGAAGTCTACAAGCACAGAATGGAAGACAGTGAAGGCACCTCCTGCTTTGAATGTGTATTCAAAGTCATCAGAAAAATAAGCTTGCCAATCAGTTCCAGGAACCGACTTAAAGTACAGCGCAGAGCAGGATGTCATCGGGAACATTTCCTATCTCCGATTTAATGCCTATTAATTACTGAGGGAGCACCATCGGGAGGTGAACGCTGCCTGTGTTTTTTAGTGTTTCACATTTAAAATACAAACAGTCTAATGGCACTGGAGGCAAAAAAAATCTGTGTATCAAGCAGCACAGCGCTGCTATCAAATCAGACACACTGCACTTTAATGCTGAATTAAGGTCCAAAGACTGGCAAAAGCACTGGGGAGCATTAAATATGTATGTACTGATGCGCGTGGCATTGGAAAATAATAAATATTGCCACTTCAAATGTAAAAGCTGAATTCTCCTGATAATGCTAGCCATGTTTTTCTGTTTGTAGTTATGTGGAATAGCATCACTTTGCATCAGCACGGGCGGAAAACCCACAGGTTTCCTGCCATTTCATCTCACATCTGTCTCCTGCCAGCAGCCAATTCAATTCTGTCTCTTTCTCTCAATCAGATGAAGGCGTCTTAACTTCAGGTTGCAGCAGACGGATCCTTCAGCTTCAGCGTGGGGAACCCACAACCTGACAAGCTCATTGCTCAATTTACCCCTGTGAACGGCATATAATGATTCCTACTCGTCATACAGCTGGAGGGGCTATTTGTTTGTTGCTAATGTAGCAAAAAAAGAGGGAATCAGCAAAAAAAACAAAGGGGAAGCGATGTGTTCACTGAAAGAGGCAACTTTATGAAAAACTCTTTGAGCTTTAAGAGATATTTTGCTGTGAATATGTTCACATTGGGGTTTGTTGAAAGTCATGTAATGTTAAAAAGTCCCGTCTGCCTTTATATGAGACATTAAGGGGTGTGACAAAGGTCTTTTGTAACACTTACAGCCTCAGAGTTAAAAACAAACATATAAAACTATAAAATGAGTGTAAGCTGACCCAAGAGCCAGAAGGGCCGAAGGGTCAGAGACAAGGTAGAGTTGATGTAAACCCAGATTCAGGTGACAAAATCCTCATCCTGTGCTTCCTACTTCAGCCGGCGCCACGTGGAGAAGAGGACTTACAGTATGACACAATTCAGTCAGTTTGGTTTCACAGCGTGATGAACTCTAAAAAGAATTGGGAACAGCAGCGTGGCATGATAAATCATTTTTTTGCAAAGAGTGTCTGCCACTTTTGGCTTAAACTACTTCTTTGTGTTTTCTCTGACATTTTCCTTGTAGCAGTAACAATAAATGTCCTGATTCTGTTTGTCATATTAAAATAGATACTCCTGAACAGACAGGCAGACAGTGTAATGTAGATGTTACTTGGATATAGCTGTTACAAAAGCAAATAATTCAGAGCAATTTAAACCTAGATATACTTTACCTGCGGCCTGCATAGCCTTCACTGATTACCTTTGATTTCCTCTGCTTTCTCTTTCTTCCCTTGCTGTCTTTGATATTAAACCCTATCAAAGTGCTGTGACAAAGCTTTAAAATATAGCCTGTCTGAAGTCTGAAAAGACAATTACTCAGCTCTGGTGTTGGAAGAGCAAACAGCAACTATGACACTACGCGTTATATCTCTTTCCTTTGCTGTGTAAGAGAACCGGTCTAAAATCCTAAAAGAATTTAATTCACAGAAAGTAAAAAATAAATGCGATCGCAGTCCTGATGACCCTTCTCAAGGACAGCTCGGGAAGTCAGCGCTTACTGCCATGTCTGAGTGTTGTACAGAAGGATTTCATTTACTGCTGAAATGTTGTCCACTTTACTGCTCTCATCTTGGTGTATCTTTGACAGTGAGATGGCTGTTCTAACTCTAATTGCTCTCCATATTAATTTTCCATCCTGGCAGTCACATGGCAAAGATTGATTAAATCTAAATTGTTACTATGGAGTCTTGATGGAGCCTGTGATGCAGAAGCTGAGGGAAGTGTCACAGGGGAGGAAATATTCATAAAATATGGCACCAGCAGAACGGAGGATGACGCTTTGCGCTCGCTCGATGCTTAGAAAGCAAAGCATGCTCGAGACCGAACAGGCTTGGCCTCGCCTGATCCGAACACTGGGGACGGAGCTTAAAAATCCAGTCTGTCCTAATGACAGCGGAGGGCAGGGCTACGGCCAGCTGAGGCTGAGGCTTGACCAGGCAGCCTTCTACACTACTCAGCGGGGAGAGTCCAAGCACTGCTGTCATCCCAGCCAGCCAATTCAGTCTGTGGGCAATAAATCAGCCTGGAGGCCTGGCTCCTGCGGGAGCGGCAAGATGGAGTGTGATGGTCTTGTTTTTACAAACAGTAGAGGGGCACCCTTACTGCGCCACGCAAGCCATCATTCTCCACACAGCACCGAGTCCTCTCCTTCTCCCCACAGCATCTGGTTCAGTCACATCAAGATACCCCCACCCCCGACACCCCCAGATTCATCCCTCGCAGCTCCCCGCACAAGCCCATCCTTTATGCCTCTCCTCCTTCTGTCCTCCTCTGTCATCCCAGCCGAACTGCTGTCTCACGTACGTTGGTGTAATTAAATAAATCCTTCACCCAAAAAATCTCCCCCTCTCATTTCTGCCTATCTGACTAGACTTTTTTTTTTTCTGCTCTCTCAGTCAAATATTAATTGTCAAGGAAATTAGACTCACTGGGCAGCCTTGTTAGTACCGTTGTATAATGAAGCCAGAGGTTCACGTGGCCCTGGTTTTATATCCGAGCATTAGTGTTAGTCAATTTATCAAAAGCGAATTCACCGTCTAATCCATCCAGCACTGCAGAGAGAGTCAGACATCACGTCACGTCCCGCAGACCTTCCCATGTCCTCTCAAAAGCTGATGCACACTGGCAAATGCACTTCATTCTGAGTCACGCTTACAGTATTTACTCTTCTCATGTTTGTCAATAATTGTTTTAAAAGCAACAGTTCGAGTCAAATTCTACAAATGTTTCATTTCCACTGTCTGTGTTTCCTCCCTCGCCCATCCGGCACAGCCTCTATATTCTGCAGCAGGTCCTGGCATAAAGAATGAATTTCCAAACTGGTGTTGACAAACAATGCACTAGCTTTTAAATTGGTACAAACAGCATCTGTTTAACAGCTGTGTAACAGCAGCGGGAGAAAAAAAGGAATTGCTATGCTGTTTTATAAATCACTATGTCACCGCAGAGCACTGTTTTCCTCAAAAGCGGGACCAGTAGCCAAAGGACTGCTCGATGTAGTGGAAATATTGCGAGTTGGTTGTCATGATGACATACTTGAGTGGGCCGGTTTCAATGTCCCGGCAACAAATACTATTTCCCGGAGAGGATTCTCTCACCTTATTGTGCCCTGCTCCTGCATTCACTGAGTCCTAGAGGTTGTCGTGTCTCAGTGACAGTCTGTGAGGTTTTAGAAGCATCGCACTTGGCTTCTGTCATGACAAATGCATTGCTTGAAGAGGCAGGATTTACAGTGTTTAGATCCTGTGTGATCTGTAGGTTTTCAGACCATAATTCATGCTCTGATTTTCATACACTACAAGAACCACCGACAGTAACTCTCTCAACATGCACTCTGGATTTAACCCTGGCAGGAGGGCACAAAGACTGAAGCCTGGATGCATAATGCTGAACTTGGCTAAACACACACACAAAAAAGAGGTTGCAGAGAGGTTCCTAGATAGAAACAACACATTTCTGTGTCGACAGAAAGCCTCTGGGAAAGCCATATGGCCAATCCAGCACTACGCAGAGCCTTGTGTTCTTCCTGCGTTCGTCCGTTATGAATGTCTGTATGTTGTCTACACATGAAGTCATTATTCATAAATTGCCAGCGACCTGTGAAAAGCACATTGATAACACAACATGCATACAGGCTTAACAGTATACAGCTTTAAAAAAAAACCATTTAAAAAAATGCATTTTTTTTAACACACTTGTGTTAAAATCAGTATTTGGAGGAAAAAAACGCTATTAAAGCATCTCGACTGGACAGTGAAAAACAGATCATTCTGCAGAAGTAACACAACAACAAACAAATCTGTTTAAGCTGCATTTTTTGTGCCAGATTGCTGTCTCTTTATTCCAAAATCAATATCTTTATTTTCCACTTTTTAAAAATACTTGCTGAAAACTTTGACAAAAAAAAAAGTTATTTTACAGATTTTTGGGATGTGGCCATGCATTTTGAATTATTGGCTGACTATGAACAATAAAACACTTAGTCTTAAACCTAAATGTTCCATTTACACTTTTAGTTGACAAAGATGTCATGCCATACACTCAAAAATAACCTAATGCATAAAAAAGGAGTTATATTTAATTTCTGAATGCAATATATGATGTTGGGGCAGTCACAAGGTGTGTTTAGGTGTAATGTTTGGGTTTATGTGCACCTTTAAATTACAAACTGTATTACGTCTGGGTTCTAATATTTCTGCCACAGGAGAGCGAAGCTAACCATACTGCTGTCACTGAAACAAGAAATTGGCTTAATAACTCTGTGGTAGTGAATTAGACACTTCTGTGGCCATATATTACATTTCCAAGAAATACTAATCAGGGATATAATTCAGTGATGAATTCATCAGGAAAATTCTTCTTCGGGTTACAAGCACTTTAAAAGGGATAATTATTTTAAAATATGAAAGATACAGGATGAAAAAAAGAATCCAATTAAAGTCAAAATGAAACTGCAACTTGAGCTCATCCTGCTCCCATAATTTGATACATTTCAGTTAAAATACAATATTGTTGGGAAGAATCATGCAGAGAGGAATCATTCAAAAGTGAGACAATAGCTATTTTATTTGATTTAAGGGCATTTTCCTTTTAAAGGTTTGCTATTATATTGCAGTTGCTATGATATTGCATTACTGGCTCTGTTATTACCAATTACCACACTAGCAAAGAAAATAAGTAACAAGTGATTACAGCAGGTTGTTGGTTGCTTGTCAGCCTTTTTACTTCCTGACCTTTACAACATTTTTAACACTTCAGTAAGTGACAGATAATAAACAGATGACATAATCTGCAATAAGAGAGCTATTAAATGATTTGTTTTGCTATGATCACAGCGAATGTATTGAAAACTGTCTAAAATGATGAAAGTTAACAACCGTCAGAGAGACTTTTTATCCTAACAGCAATCTTTAAAATACCATTTTCAAAAACGATTACATTACGCTCCGTATCTGTTGTGTGTTGTGTTGTGGGGATGTACTTCACTATAATGACACAGCAAATGTCACCCTTGTCAATTCTAAGCGTCCAAATTGCCCCTCTAATGATAGGCTTCAAATTAACCTGTGTTCTGGTGCACCGGGGCCCACAGCAACAGTACAATGAACTCCCAAAACTCAGCACAGCAGACCACTGGCGTCCCACTGGCGTCCCACTTGCGGACCTGCCCACTCCGCTATGCCTGCCAGCCAGCCAGCCAGCCAGCCAGCCAGCCAGACTGCCTGCCTGCATCTGTCTGCCTGGCTCGTCTCCTCTAAAATGCAGCGGCAGAGGACATCTTTAAATACACTGGAACAAATACAGCATTTCTGTGTTTAAGCTTGACCGAGCTAGCAAGCTAATTTGCACCTAAACCCTGGAGTCTGGAGGAAGCAGGGGGGACAGAAACCGACTCCTAAATTACATCTGTGAATGGGGTTTGGGGGACGTAGAGGAAATATATCCGAGGAGAGCGATGGAGAGGAGAAATTGAGTCTGTTCATGGACTGTGATCAACAATGTTAAAACTCTGAGGGAAAAACAATGCTTATGTTGGGTCCTCGAATTTCCTGAGGTTTATCTATAATTCCCAAACCAGGAGGGACAATTAGACATTTCTAGATTGAATCTATAGCATTATCAGCTGTACTAAAAGCCATTGCACAGCTCTATGTTTCAGCAATTTAATGGGAAGAAGGGAAAACAGAAACTGCAAATGTCAGGGAAATAAAACACTGGATGATGGAAAGAAAATGTTTGTGTGACATGGAGCTCTTCCTTAATGAACAAGAGATCCATGACAAATTTAAGATGTTTCAGCAGCACCACGGTTTCTATTCGTGAATCATCATTTTCTTCCCTTCAGTCAACAAATACGACTAATCAAATGTCGAGAAACAGATTTATGATTTAATGGTTCTAAACAATCCATAACCCATAAGCATCCAGCAGGTGGAAACCATTATATTCTCACATTTGCTATAAAGAGACATTTCTCATAGTTTTCTTTTATGGCTGTTTTTTCCTCTCTCAAGTGCAATTTTTATTATCCATCTAAAATAAAAACAATACTTAGTCAGCCTGTCCTGTGTGTCCAGCTCCAAATAACTGGGGACGAAAAAACCAGGCAGCATACCAATGTGTTAGGATTTCCTCTCTCTCTCTCTCTCTCTCTCTCTCTCTCTGAGTTTCAGCTTTGCCTCAAAAGAGTGGCCTTACATAATTAATACAATGTGGCTTCTCATTCAGTCATGTTCACTTTGTGTCATCCAGGACTATGTGTTTTATATTCCATTTTATCTTGTCACAGAAGCACCAGCTCGGTCCCTTCTCCCTCTCTCATTTTCTTCTCTTTTTCTATTTTTCTTCCTCTTAAAAAAAAAAAAAAAATTCCACTTGTCCCTTTTCCTGACAATTTTAACAACCTCTGGAAGTAGGACACTGTTACATGGTGAGTGTGGTGGTATGCAGTGTAATGTGCAGGTTTAGCTCAGCCAGGAGGAAATACATACAGAAAGTGGGGGCGGACCACATTGAGACACCAATCATGATTTGAAAAGACAGTCCCCTCCGTTTCCCACTGAACCAGATTGACAGTGTCACTCAGGGACGAGCAGCACATAAAGGAAATAAGGAAAACACAGCGAGGCCCTCGCTGCGTGGAGATGCATTAGATTTACACCTACTGGGCAGAACACAAGCAAGAGGGAGGCCTCTCTAACACTTTCTATTTTCCTGTCACAAAGACCATTTTGTTTGGCATCTGGGAGGCCTGCTGCTTTTCTCCCAGGTTCTCCATTATTCACCACAGTGAGGTCTGCACCATGATACCACTTAATATCAGACAGTCAGAACCAATGTCCGTAGCATTAGCCACCCACCAACCTGTGCCTCTCTATAGAGAGGGTTGTCAGCAGTGAGGCAGTCCACGAGAAGAGCTGCAGCTCGTATCTAAAACGCACAGATTGAAATGGAGGTGGGAGACCGGTCTGAAGAAAAGAGAAGGAACTAATAGGCACATCTTTTCTGATTTGAGGAACATGACTAAAGCATACATGAGGAGGATGGCAGGGGTCTGACACAGTGGTAGTAATTGGATTTCTCAAGCCCTGTGCCCACTCATGATAACATGCTGAGCTGTGACACGAAAAGTCCTTATGTGTGGCAGGGGAGCAAGGTGCAGCAGAGTGGAAGTGACAGGTGTCAAAGATCCAATTCCCTCGCTCCCTCTCGATCCTTGAGTTCCTCTTTTCTCTGGAGGCAGCGGAGGAACAACCAGCCCGGCGGTAAAGCCAAACACCAAGCTTGACATTCAGTTGCTAAACCAAAGCTGGTTAGACCTATGTAGAGTGCAGAGGAGGAAGAGGAGGAGGAGGAGGAGGAGGAGGAGGAGGAGGAGGAGGAGGATGGAGGGAGGATGGAAGTGGCTGGAAGCACTGTAGA
>JAQNCA010000032.1:17045980-17056349 GCA_029783725.1 Acanthurus tractus | reverse complement strand
GTGCAGAGGAGGAAGAGGAGGAGGAGGAGGAGGAGGAGGAGGAGGAGGAGGAGGAGGAGGATGGAGGGAGGATGGAAGGGGCTGGCAGCACTGTAGATATAAGAGGTTGCGGCCTGATTGCTTGCTTTATTTATTTTCTGATGCTAATGCGAGCTGAATACAGAAGGAGCACAGGATGTCTAGGATGTGCTGTAGAACACAGAAAGAAGCCTCGGACCCCCATGCAGATCTTACAGAGGATGCGGGGTAGTGCAGCGTCTGGCCTCAGTTCCCTCCTCTGTCCTCTGCATGCATTCTGGCCTCATCTTTAATGAGGACTGCATGAGAACAGGCACATCATTAAAAAAGAGCCATTCTGAGACTTTCCTGTCTGCCATTAAACTTAACAGCCGACCTCTCCCATTACCTTTTATCCTTCTCTTTAAGGAGGTTGGGGACAGCGGGGTTTGAAAAGTCACATTTGGCTGGAAAGATGCATCCATTGAGTGAAGTCTGTCCTCTGGTCGATCGCACATAAAAAGAACAACAATAAGGCCCCTAGTTTTTTTTTTTTTTGGTACATTACGACCTTATTACTGTAAATAAGCAGATTACTGTAGTATTTGCATGGTTCACACTGACCTGATTTTACATAATATACCAATGTGATATGATAATTTGTGTAATGCCACAAAATATGTGCAATAGCCTACAGGAAGCATCTTATTAGCAGCACAATACAAAAACAGAGGACCTCTGTGAATTATGTTTTTTATGTTGATAAATTTATTTTAATTTGATTATCCACCACCTCCGGCTACGCCAGACTGTAGAAACACCACTCTGCATCCTGTTGACCTTTCTCACACATGAACAGAGTCGGCAGAAATCCAACTGCACTGTGTGCATAATGCAGTCATTCAGATTGACTGGTGCACTCGATGTGGCGTTCCAGTTATGTGCATTACAACTACGATCTTTATTCAACTAAGTAAACTCTGTTACACTCAGTAGCAGCATGCGATTCTTTGTTAAATCACTGAAAAAAAGGGGATAAACGCAGAGCAGAGGTCGAAATGACTGGGATGTTCTTGACTATGAGGACGTCGGATAAAACCCAGGCAAGGTCTTCCAGAGACCGGCGACCGAGAAAAGGTCGGAGGAGGTTCCCAGGGTGCACACACACCTCAGCATGGCCCCTCAGCTCTGTTACCATGCCTTCTCTCTCTCATCAATACTTTATAATCTGGGTCACAGGCAGCCACAACCTGCCTCCCACTATTGGGACTCACTCAAAATGTTGAATTACAACACAGTGAGCTCACCCCCGCAAGGTCATCTGGAGGACAGCGAGCGAACCCTGACACTAATTGGTGAATGAAATATAGTAATGATGGAGGTGATCTGGAAGACGCCTGTTTGAGTTCTGCTCAGCACAAAATCCAGAGATTACAGTCTGCTGTGCTTTGTTTCACAGTGCTGCACATGCAGAGTGTGTGTGGGGGGGGGGACTGTGCGAGAGAATTTCTGCATTTCAACAGCTATAAAATGTTAAAGAATAAATTATTCTCACTGAATATACATGAGGAGAGGAAATATGGAAATAATAAAGCACTGTGCCTGAGGTAGTAACCTTTTGTTGCCACAACTGAGGAGGACGACATAACTTTACATATTCCTGCTACATATTCCATCTGAGTTATAATGTTGTCAGGAGAAACAAGGTGATGAGAACTAAGATATGGAGATGACAAAGGCACTGGGGGAGACACTGAAATGAAAGAAAAGTAGGATGTGGGAAATCTCAGATGGATTACAGAGGATGGAGGTGCACTGTTTTTTCACACAGAGAGGAAGTAATAGGGGTTAAAAAAAGAAATGCACATTGCTGCAGCACAGGAGACCCCCCTCCTTTCTTTCTCTCTTTCTCTCTCTCTGTCTCTCTCTCTCTCCCTTCCTCCCTTACCCCAGCTGCAGTGATAAATGTCTCTTTGTATTCTGGACAGAAAACTGCGGTCCACAATGTACTTGTCAGAAGACAGCTGATTTTCCCCTTAAACAGAGCAGAGTATATTCTTAATCATTCCTCTCACAGAGGGAGAAGATAAAACAAAAAGCCTCGTGCCAAGACACATAATGCCCAGAAAATCTCTCCCCATTCACTACATGTTTGTGTGGAGCGTTGCTGCGAGCACGCTGCTGCTGTGTGTGTACAGTGTACATGTCTGCAGCAGGTGTAGCCTTAGCATGTGCAACTGCATGCCTTTTTTTTTTTTTTTAACTTTTCGTAAATTTCCCAGCATTCTTAAATCCCTGCAGTATAGCAGTATGGTTCCACTATGAGGGTTCATAAATGGGAGTCAGTGCTACAGGTAATGGAGCTGATTATAGCTATCTGGGCTATGGGCCAGCTGCCAGACTCTGTCCTGCCTGGAGGGAGCACGGGCCGCCTGGTGTCTGATATCCTGGGATCCCTGTAATACAAGCCTTGCTTTGGCAGTCACTTGGTGACTCCTGCCCGCTTCCAGCCACACACTGAGGCTTCTTTCAGTTATTCTATGTGTATAGTATGTCCTCATCTGGTTGTTTACTCTACATGGTATCAAGTCATAGACCGTTTCAGCAACAAGGCTGTGGTAAATCATGCTTTTGCAAAAGCGTATTAAGGACTCTTGAGAGGGATTCAAGCCGCCACCACAGGACCAGGATCCGGCCCAGAGTTATACTATCTGCTTTTGTCTCTCCTCGGGGCAAAGTGGCGCTGGTGGACAACTTAACTGCCATATGCACAGAAGTTGCATGACAGACAACAATGGCTAATCAGTTGGGGACACATTCCCCTGGCAGCGCCACAGACATCTTTCTCTCTGGTGACAAGCAGCCATTAGAGTCACTGCAGTCGTCAAGCTTCCTCATTTTCGCTCAAACACGATGAGTTAGGATATCCAGACAAACGCTCGTAATGAAGTGTTAAAATACCACGTTAGTGACATCAAATCTTCATTCCCACTAAGACACTGATGTGATTACAGCGTAAATCTCAGTATATTACAGTTACTTTTCTGATTTAAGTACGACAAGTCCTACAGATTAGACAATATAATGCACAGTTTGTCTGGGCCATCTACAGAGTTATTTAGAGGCCTTTTCTGATCTGAAGCCAGTATCGGCAGGATGCCATCATTTTGTCTGTACCCTTCAAAACCAATGACAACAAATGTGACAGAGCTGTGGCTCAGGTTTAGTTTATTACGCACACAAGGTGGTCTACAACAACAACCTCTCAGCTGAGGTTGGGGAGAAGTCGTGGTCATGGTTCAAGGAAACAAATATTAACAGTGTTTAAAATCTGACATTGATGCTTTATAACAGCTCACTTCCTCCTCTGCTCCTTAATGTAAAAATATAATGTTTTGGATGCCCTTTGCTGAAATGACTTCCGCTGTCATTTTCCTCAGTAAGACAGTCTCTTTAACTGTGTAACTTCACACATAAAATAACAACAGCCATGCAGCAAAACACCAAATGAAATACCAGCATCAGTATCTCTCAGGGAAAAAAAATTATTTGCCTTGGCTTCACTGTCAGTATCACTGTCATGATATGGTGCCTGTGCACTTGCACTGTTTGTGGGTGGTAGGGACACAAGCACAGAGCACCGTGGCAGAGGAGGCTCAGTTAACCTCTCATTATGTTGAATTTACACATTCCCTTATAAGATTAGATCATGTAAATGCAAATTCAGCTCAGATTAGAATCCGTGGCAGCAAGCCCACATCAACCTGGAGGTACAAGATTCTCGTCCTGTTAAAGACACAGTGTATCGTAAAAATGTCTAAACCTGCCGGAGTAAAAGATGCAAGGACAGGGACTGCTGGGGAGGGACTATAAAGAAACCTAATGAGCTTAAAGATCTAATTTGATCTCATTAAGATCACTACAAAGTAATTAGAAACAACAATTTAAACAATTTAAGTGTTAAATTTAAATGTTAAATTTTGCAACACTTTCTCTTTAAAACATCTAAAATAGACTCCTCAGTTCTAATTTATTTTCTTTTCTTATCTCGAAATGTTTCTAGTAATGTTCAAACTCTGAGAATTCGTAATTTAATTCAAGGTAACGTCCTTTTTTAAAATTTTTTTTATCTGTCGCTAACTTCCAGGGCGACATCAGTCAGAGAGCGAGGAACGGAGTCGCAAAACGTGACCAAACTTTAATACATTACCACCTCTGTGAACGTTTCTGTCTGAGTCAGCCTGATAGATTTTCATCTGCAGTGGTTTCTGTTTAACAATGAAAATAAAAAAAAGAAAGAAAGTGCACGATCCCACGGTGATTCACAAAGTCATAAAACTACGTCTTTTTTTTCCTTCATCATTTTGATTGAAAGACCTCAAACGGCACAAATTACATACTGTGTGTTTAAGGCCAAACGGTGCCACAGAGTCCTTCCAAAACCACACGGTCCTCTGTTCTAACCGACAGTCCCATTAATGTTTGCTTTGTATTGCAGTGAAGAGGAGGTTGTGCCCATGCAGTGACCTCAAAAGAATTAAAAACACAATGGTGCAGTGAGGGAAAAATGGCTGCTTCCTCTGTGGCTTCCACAAGACCAAGAATCAATCAGAGCCACTAAAGGCGAGCAAAGTGAAGACAACGCTGAAGCTCTGTGACTCGAATTTCACTCTTTTTCCCACCTTTCCAAAGTATTTCTGTCTCCTGTTCCATCTCTTTAGCTTTCTCCTTCTCTCTCTGTCTCTCTCTCTTTCCCCCTCAGTCTCTGATTAGCCTCTAAAAGACACACACTTGCAGTACCACACACCCAGTCAGACACACACACACTCCACGTCCTGTGTACACACTCAGACAGATTTGAAATTCAGGTACTCTCCCCTCTCTCTTTAATACACACTCGGCCCCCATCAACTTCAGCACATTACCTGCTCTTAATCTCCTTCCCTCTGTCTGAGATCATCCTGATCCCCCTGTTTTCCCATCTGCTGTCGATTGGGGCCCAGCTTGGCTAGGTGTTCAACAAACAACTGTGATTCACTTGGTTTCTGCGGAGATTATTAACACACCTAGCATGCCACAGCGTCATGAATAAGCAATGGAGATCCGGAGCCCTATTTTCTCTCTGTCTCTGTGTTTCCTCGCTCTCTCCCCTCTATGTCTCTCTCTCTCTCACTCTCTTGCCCTGCCGCGTTGTGAACTGAATGCCAGGATTGTCTAGAAAATGAGCTGTCAGTGAAGGGCCTGCAATGAGATACATCAGCCTCATTGTGAGCCCTAGAAAATAATGAACTATTCCCATTTCTCTCTCTGATATGTTCAATACGCTATCCATGACAAGTGCAGAGAGATAAGCAGTCCCCTCTTGAGCTGATTAAATACACTGGGTATATTCAGGAGAGCTTTGGCAGAATGAGGGTTCAGGAGATGCCGTTATAGTATTACAACATGACTATATGTTTTCAGTCAGGGGCTGGAGAAGCAGACCTGCATGCAGTTCTTTTTTTTTTTTTGCCTGTGTGAGTGTTTACATTTGAGAGAGAGCAGCTGGAGTCATTAAGTAAAGAAGAAACAGGGATGGGCTCCTTGCACACGATTTTAAAAGAATCTGTTGGTTTACTTATGCAAGTACTGCAAACAAACTCTACCAAGAGGCCACAGCCAACATTTTTCAATTAGAATAAAGACAAAAGTGGAGTGTTTCATGCAGAAACGGGCGTGTTTTTTTTTACGCAGGAAAGAAAAGATGCACGTCTTTCTATTAAGTGATGGAGGACTCTCGCCTATTTTACCAGGTGAAAAAAATCAATATAGATAAGCTCTGTTTTATTACATTAGGTGTAATTTTAATAAGACTGAGCCACTGAGTCACTCAATTCCATTCAGCACCGTGAGCACCACAAAAAAAGACGAGCACAGATGGACACAGCTTGAAATGACATTTTATTTCCTTATACTTCCTCAAGTCTCTTCATCTCAGAGGCAAAATCTGCATCTTGGTGGCTCATTACAGACTTCACCACACCTGCCTGCAAGCACTCTCTGGTGTGTTTGAGCGTGCGGAATGTCTGTGCACGTGTGTATGTGTGTGTGTGTGTGTGTGTGTGTGTGTGTGCACTCGATCTTCCTTAATGCTTGTATTGCACCGAGCTCTTTGTCACTGTCAGCCATTTTACCTCCACCATGGGTTACACATTAGATTAGGCAAATCCAAATCAAAATGGATGTTCCCAGCATAGAGGTTGTGTGTTAATCTAATCATAAGACATCACAATGCAACACATGTTCCAGCCAGGTATCACAAGAAGAGTTTTGATGCTTAATTCAATCAAATGTTGTCTGAGAATCAGTCAAATCTTCTGGCACATTCAGTCTGGAAGAGAGAGAGAGACAGGGAGAAAAAAAATCTTTTCTACCTGTCAGAGAAATTGTTTCCTCTTTTGCTCTTTTTATTTTCTCTCGCTAAGACTGCTTACTAGACTCTCAGCTCATCTCTCCATCTCTGTCTCCCTATCACACACTCACATACACACACGCAGACACGCAGGCACATCCATACACAAACTCTCTCCCCCTCTCGTGTTGTCAGCACAGCCCCGTTCCTGTTGCCTTCCTGATTCTGACACCTGTCAGCATTTTCGTTAGTAGATCAGAGAAGTGCAAACTAGAAATGTTCCCGTGTTGAATTTAGGGCAAGTTTGCAGCAGAAACATGTGAGGTGCTTTTACTCTTTCTTTAATTCAACAGGGGAAGGGAACTGCTTGACTGGCACAAAGTTGGGAGATGTGGGTTGGAGATGTTTGCAGTCGGTAGGATGGAAACAGAGGAGGAAGACAGCGAGACATGAGGAGGGAGACGGAGAGGAAAGGTGGTTGTGGTGGTGGTTGGGGGGGGGGTTGAAATCAATTAGGAACAGTGAGACCCTGCGGATCTGCTGATGGAAGATGGGAATATGGAGAATTCTGCAGCCCACGGAGGGGGCTTCCATTCCTGGGCTGCAGCTTCAGGCACACACCCACAGGGAGGCTAACAGATAGATGAGAGATATTCTCCAGAGGTGAGGCCAAGGAAAATGTCAGAAATAAAAGCGGCCCGTTCCCTGCTCTGTCTAATTGAGCAGTCTCGGATCCCTTTGAGTCTAATAAGCCAAGAGGAAGGGCTTGAATTTTTTTTTTTTTGGTAATTTTTTTTTTGGAAGAACACTTACATATTGACCCGGGAATAATTTAAAACCCAAGACCAAAAACCTCTAAACCCACAAATCGGACGCCGTCAAACGACATCATGCTCTCCCTTTCCCTCCCGCAGAGATAACTTGGGCGATTTAACAATACATGAATCCTAATCCTTCAAAACCACGGCTCATCCATATCCGGGGGGAATTAAAGTGGGAGCTGTGACAATCAAAAGAAGTCGAAAAAAATAGATTTAGCCCTCTTTGTCACCAGTCCCCTCGGAGTCTGTTCTCTAGCTTCTCCCTTGACACTAATGGTTCTACAGAGCCAAAGCTAGCATGTCGCACATTTCAACCAAATCCCCCTCACTTCACAGACATGCCTATAAAGATAAAGAAGAATTCATTTTATATAGCTTCTCCTCAGTTTTTAGTTCCAGCGATATCATCCATTTTTATTCTATTGGCAGATACGAGGGAGCCATTACATGTTAAAGATAGCCCTTCCTTTAAAGATTTGAAGAGATTTAATGTAATTTGTTCTTCAGATACTTCCCTAATCTAATCCACTGGGTGAGGATATTTCAGGTCAGGTTTTCAAAAAGAGCACACATGCCTCTTTAGATTCTGGCAGGGATTCAGAAAAGAGGAATTCGCTCAGATTTAAGTCTAAAATCTCTTCGCAAGCACTTCACTTGAAAAGTTACCTTGGTTGTGGCCGGGGCAGGAATAACGAGTGGAGTTGCTTAAAACACAAAGAAAGGAAGCAAAAGCACAACTCTGACAGACAAAGGCCAAATATCAAACTCTTGAAATGGTACAGAGTTTTTAAAAAACGCTCGCTGAGATTCACAAGTTGGTTAGTTAGCAGCTGAATTTTGCTTGTAACTAGATTCCCACATGAAAGCCCACCAGACGACGGGGATGCAGGCTCTTTGTGTGAAGGTAATGGCTCGTCTCCTGGGCAAACAGCACCTTTACATGACACTGGGAATGGTAAACATTTGCACTGTAAAAGCCCGAGAGTTTAACCCTTCCTCCTTCCCCCTTCCAGTCTCCTTTTGTTCTCGACGCTTATCAACAGAAGACAACAAAACAATAAAAACACAGAAAAAAAGAGACGCGGCTCTTCTTTCCTCGGCTTGTGTGTGTTGTTGTCCTTTGGCAATTGCAGTCTCTCGACTTGTTTTCTGCTTTAGCTGGCAGGAGAGGCGCACTGTACAACAGAGTTACTCCCAGAAGACGTCTTAGCAGCAGGGTGTTTAGTGAACATGCCTATTTGTTTTCTGACAATTCCCCCTCTTCACTCAATAGAACCAGAAGATAGTGTCCATTTTTGTCAATTAAGACAGATGAGCTCAAAGTGAAACCACACGGTCACGTGACTTTAACCACTGCGCCGCTCTCATATTATACGAACCTCATCTGTTCTATTTTCTGCCTTTGCTCTGAAGTCAGTCTGCACGGAGGAAAATGAAGCGGGGAGAAAAAAAGAGGAAGCTAGCGTTCTCCTGAGGAGCCACAAAAAAAGAAAGTGATGATGTAAAATCCTCATACAACTGTGTGTCATCCTGAATCTGCCCAACGCTGTCAGCCCACCATGCCCTTTAACTATGTAATTAGACTGTTGAGATGGTAATAGAGGGACGATTTCATTTGCTATGTCATTAGATTTCTGCACGTGTAAGGATCTTTGGTCAATTCATTTAATAATTATGAACAACCTCTCATTACTCTCTGGTGTGATCACTGCTGCTGACTGACTTTCAAAACAAAGGGGGGAAAGATTCCAGTGGAGCCATTTTGTTAAGTCATTACTGAGGAAAATTGCTGGCCAAGAGTGAGTCTGTAGCTGGCTGCAATAAAGGAAAAAGCCAATAACAAACCATCTAATTGTAATTCCAAACATATACTTTGTTATCATCTATTCGTTCTGGTCAAAAGAATGGACAGCACTGTGAAATAGCCTCTTGTTCTGTTTACCAGCAATGTGTTGCTGCATTACACATTCAGGAGGCATGCATCCATTTTGCTGGAACAGATACAATCACTGGTGGTGTTAATGAAAAAAGAGCTGCCTCAGAGAGCTCTACCCACTTGTAATATTCTTCATGTACATCATTTCTAATTGTCTCCAATAATGAGATCCCACTACTTGAAGACCTGTCAGCATGCATTTTTAAAGGCGCAGGAATTTCCGCGGGTTGTGAAGTAATTTGAGCCTGCAACCAAATAGTCAGCAAATTCCCTCTTTATTGTTCATTACCCGTCACCGTTGATTCTAATGGTCTCTGTGCTTCCTGACCCCACAGACGTCTATCTGTATCATGCCGCTGAGTCACTGCAATGTATAGCACCGATGTGGATTTATTTATATGTCTCTGTTCTTGATTAACAGAAAGTGTAGGTTGTAGTAATTTCATTATTCCTCAGTCAAACAACACCAACAGCCAAACTGCTCCAAGTGAAGCATCTGGTTAGTTAAACATGCCAGATACCAGACAAGTAAGAGCCTACACACGTCTATTACTGCTCCTTCAACCACACCCACACACTTCACAGTCCGCGGACGGATGAAAAATAAAATAGATGGATAAATAATTTAAAAAGAAATCACATAATCCTCATTCCCTTATGCATTTTTATAAAGGAGGATTCCTTTTCGTTATCTCTTGCTCATTAAAATTTCTCTCCTGTATGAGCTGAGCAGGAAGAAAGTCGAGAAGAGGGAAAGTAGAAAACCTTACTAGTGCAGTGTTGGGAAAAAAAAAAACAGAAAAAGACCAAATTATGTCGACGTTAGCTGTGGGTAGAAAAACTAAATTTGGCACAAGTTCCCAAATTGGAGCAGGGTAGAAATGTAAAGTTTAGATCCTGAGAGTGATATCTGTCGGAGCTGTCCTCGAGAGTGAGCTTTTCAATAAAATGTCCAGTGTTTCCTCCTTGCTCTGAATCAAATTGCTAATATGAGTCATCCTAAAATGTCTGCAATTTTCACACTCGCTGACTCCCGTGCTCTGCTGAGCTGTTGCACCTGTGCATGCAGAGTTTTCTTTGAGCTCGGTAAATACCCTCAGGTGCATATAGTAACATCCTGGCCTGCTCCAGACAGCTTTATTCTGCACTCTCTCTCTCTCTCTCTCTCTCTCCTAACTGACCTGCTCTCTTCCTCAGTCTGACTGGCAGTAGTTAAGAACGAAC
>JAQNCA010000032.1:17014394-17033177 GCA_029783725.1 Acanthurus tractus | reverse complement strand
CACACACACTTGAGCAGATAACATGTTTCTCCCTAATTATGGCTATATTATGGAGCCAAATCTATCCCACTGAAACGCATCTTAGACCCACGTCCACCTTTCCGCCATTTGATTTCTTGAAATGAATACCTTGAATCCTTTTGTTCTGCCACCATAAACAACATGTAGTAATTTTCTGTGCTTATCAAAGCTCCGCTCAGTGCTCTTGTGTGTCTGTGTGTGTGTGTGGGTGTATGCGGTGCAAACACACACCCTAAGCTGTTATCTACAAGAACTTATCTTAGGGGTGGATGTTTATCTGTGCTGATGCAGATTGGAGCTCTCTTTGTCTCAGAGCAGTGGTACATAAGATTATTTGTTTTTTCTTGTTTTTTTTTAAATCGTTTATTTCTCCAGGCTGATATACTTTGATATCCTATAGCTGGGAAATCTTTTTAGTTGCCGCCAGGCATCTAATGTGCTTTTACTTGTAATCTGGGAATTTAATAAATGAAAAGGAAAAGAAAAAAATCTGTACACAATCGAATAGCTAAACTCCCCATTGTATTCCTTGGAACATGACTTACACTGTTAGCAGAGGAGGAAAACAACTGCAGTGAGTGAGTGAGTACCCAACATGCCTCCTCACAATTTACAATAACTCTGTGGAAAAATACAGCAGCAATCAGCCATAAAGTCTGCCTCCGGCCATGTGAAAGCTTCCCTCTTTGTCTGGTGCAGGTGACAAAAGTCTGAGGGAAAGCTAGCACTGGGAAAAATAGTTATAATTACAACAACATTCAATAAATAAATAAATAAATGAAGAAAAAAAAAAGCGTTAGCTGCAAAAGCTTTGCTCTGTCTCTGTTAGACAGAAAGGACTGTACTGCTCCAGCCTGAACAAGACTATCAGGCACTCACTAGCAAGCCGCCACCCCCCCCGCCCCCCTCTCCCTCAGCTCCTATCAAAAGATGTTACTGTGTAAAATGTCAAAGAAAAAAGAGGCAAGAGAAATAATCTCCTTCTCCTTTTTGATCGCAAGTGGAATAATTGGAACCCTCTTAGGCTCATTACATGAGTTGCCCGCCAGCCAAAAGACGGCTCCAACTGCCCCTCTTCATTCATGTCAGGGCTTTGAAAAATATCGCTTCCTCTAGTAACAACTCTTTATGAGATGCAGTGACTAGAGGTCCTGGTACCTTCACTAACGGGTAATCCCACAATGCCTTTGAAAATATATCTTACAACTACCTCTGTCAAGCATCGATTCAGAGCTATGGCGAGGAAACAGCAACAATCTGGCTCTGTAATAATGTCATTATGCATATTGGAAGGCACTTCTCACCCTCACTCCTTTTTGGCAACGCCGTTTTTCTCAATTACGTAAGGTACTGCATATGTGTAGTGACTTAATTTACATCCCTATTACTAATAACCTGCTCTTCATTGTTATTACAACTATGCTTGTAATTATTGTGACTCTAATTACTATTACTGTATTACCCAAATTAACCTTTTTCTGGGTTTAGATCACCCGCACTGATGGTAGCCAAGACATGCCTATGAAGAATGGCACCAATGTCCCTTCAGATAAATCCAGTATAATTAGCTGTGTGCCTTACAGGGCCTGTGTGATGGTAATAATTAGAGCTACTGTAGCAAAGGTCATGCAAAACAATTTAGAGAGGATGCTGGCTGCATGGGTAATGGGAAGAGAGCTGGAGTGACGAGAGGGAGGGAAGAGCTCGGAGGAACATGGGGACTGTTCTCTTTTTCCATCTTTCAGAGATGGAAGACGTATGGTTGTTACTTTACCTCTGCACTTGGTTCATTTTTAACCAATGCTCTCAAAATAATAGGCATTGAAAACCCATTTTAATGGCAGGTAGACTCCCGGCTAACGTAGTTTAAATGGATCCATGATTAGATTTGAGGAAAGTGCTACAGGGTGTATCTGTGAACTGGAATCAGCAGAAATCGATTCGCTGCCTTTGAGGTGTGATAGCGGCCCCATCGCCCCGCTGGAGCATCCGTTCATTAGCTTGAATGTAACGTGTTTATGTTTAACCTTTGTTATCATAATTAATTGTGTGTGGGGGAAGTGCATGAGTGCGTGTGTGTGTGTGTATAAGACAGAAAGGGAGAGTGAGAGATGTGTTGCCTCACCCAAGTGCACAGGTTAATGAGCAGAGCCAAAAATGTTGACACTGAGGTAAACAAGTACCAGCACACTGAGGTACTTCTATTTCTACACTCCCCCCCCCCATGTGGCCTCGCTCTCTTGGCTCTTTGAAACTCCCAGACTGCTCCTCGGCTGAGAGCTCAAGGTTCGCAGTCTGGATCCAGCAGGAATTCGCTCCACTACCTCACCTCGCCGCCATCACGCCCCGATGAGATAAGTAACAGCCTCTCACTCAAATATAGCATCTCAAACAACACATATGCCTGTGTGTGCTAGATTGGTCTCTGTTGCCTGTTGCAATACTGACGCCCCCTCTCATCTCCCAACAACACTTCATTAGCAGCATTAGCAGTGACTGATGCAAACAGCCCTGAACTGGCAGCACGAACCGTCTTCTGTAGCAACTGTCTCGGTTTGTCGATCATCGGCTGAATCTTGAAGCAGCTCCTTAACGCATCGCTGTTTTGCATGTTTTAGCTCATTTAGAAATGAATGACTTTACATTACTGTCAACAAAACCGTCGTTTTTGTTTTAGATTTTTGAATGGGGCTTTCTGCCCTCGAGGCTGCTCATGATTTGCATTTTTTTTCAGCACAGCTTTAAAGGAGGAGTTCAGTATTTTGAGAAGTATGCTTATTCACTTTTTTTGCTGGGTGTTTGATAAAAAGATGGTTTTAAACATCTTAAAAAAACACACAGCTATCTCAGTTTTGCATGAAGACCTGAAACAAGAGGAACAGCTACACAAAAAGCAAACAAACATCCATCCATCCAAGATTAACTATTAAAATTAAAATGTTGTTTGTTTAATCTGTATGAAGTCTGAAGGGTGAAAAGCAGATTGTGGTTGTATTGGGGGCTGAGTGATGGACTATTTCTTGGCCCGGAGCAGTGGTGGACCACAGATTTTATTCTCATGTTGACAAAAGCACATCAAGAAATGTCCGAACTGTTTATTGTAATGAATTAATCAGGGAGAAACACAAGTATAATAGTGAATAGTGAAGTATTTAAGAGAAACCATTGATAGGACTGGCTTAAGATAACAGCATATTATTTTGCAAAAATAAATGAACATGCAAATCATATTAAATACAGTCATTATAGTAAAATTTAGTACATAATATAGTATGGTACAGTTTTGTGTCATTGTGGCTTTGATCATCTTATCTTTGACGAGCTCATTTTTGACATTTGGTCCTAAATTCATATTTTGTTCTCAACAAAGGCCGGAGCCAAAGTGTCAAACAGTTAATAAATGTCTGTGTGACAATGATTAAAGGCGACCAGAATTGCACTCATAAAACACTGCTGGACATGTGATTTAGCTGCTTTATTCACTTAGACCCTGTTAACTTCCTGATGAAAATCACCAGGGTTGGAGCAGAGGCATCTGCTAGGATCCATATGCCATTGTGACTGTGAGGGTTTAAAAACTGTAAATTGTGATTATCATTGATCTTAGTTGTCAGATGCCTAATCTCTCTGACTCATATCCACGCTGGCCACATTGGGTGACGATGAACTGTCCTCCCCCACATCTGAAGTCCCAAACAAGTGTTGAAGGAAGCAGCGATAAGCAGGTCCTTATCCTTTTAAAGACACTCCCGTAATCCAACGGGGGGTGGGGGGGAGGGAGGGGGCTTCGGCTTTAAGGGATTTAGTCTGGATTATAGCTAGTCCTCCAAATTAAACCAAAAGTCAGCTTTCTGCAGTTGCTCATGCAAGCTGGCGACTGGCTTGTTACCAGCGCTACTAACAAGGAAAATGACGGAGGTCTATAATTAGAAAATGTACTCAAGCAGCCACCAGGCGAACAAACGTGCGTAACGCAGTAGCCAAGCTCGACCCCGTCCTCACCGAAAAACGGAGTATTCTCCCTTTCTATCCTCTTACACTTCCCAGCTGACCTCCTGTGACTACAAATGTCTTCCGTGCTGTGTACCTGACTTTCGCTGCCAACCAGCTTAACCACAGACAAGCTCCTCAGCCAGGGCAAGGCTGCTCTGTCCCCACTGATGCTGCTTCCCACAGCAAAACAAGGCCAAATCTGGGGCTTAGAGGCTAAAATAATCATTACTGGGTAGCGAACAAATGAAAAGTCAGAACACCACTCCCATGTCTGTACTCCCCCACCAGCCTTGGTATTTTGTCTGCTGTCCTATCGCACACAAACAAAAAGAGGCCAGCCACACATTAGCATTTAGGATGGAAAACATTTTGGCCTGATAATGCAAAATGAGAGAAAAACAAGGCTAAGACTGGATTCTAAAATATACTATTTATAATATGAAAGTAAACAATGTTGCAACAATAATTTCTCGAATAATTTGAGATTTTAGGAACAACAATTTCTCATTTCCTTGAATTAAGCTAAAAAGAGGTTGATACCACTTTCATACTTCTGCATCTCAAAGCTGACTTGGACTGTGCTCTTTTCCAGGTTCTTAAATGGAAACTCCCACTCAGCCGCTAGCTCAAAAGCAGTGACGTATGCTTCTGTACTGATGCCCTCTCCTCCGAAAACCCAGTGACGCAAGTGTTGGCTTTTGTTGCTGGATTTTGGGGAGGGTTTGAGATTGGTGGAGAAAGATGATGCTAGTTCATTAAAATTATTTGACCTTTTTTAACATTAAACTACGCAGGATTTGTCATTTGCAGTTTGAAACGTGCTTTAAAAAAAATCAACTGGTCAAAGTTGGCACAATTTCCCAGCTCCATGTGGACGGGTGAGCTAAAGAGTGAGTGAAGGGAGAGAGCTGTGTTAGAAAAACCAAAAATTAAGAAACACAGCATTATTTTCTGAATGTTTTATGATAATAATTTAGTAAAACAAAAAACCTGCAGAAAGGTCCAATATTGCTGGACCTTTTCCAGGATGATCCAGTTAAAGGGTTCGTAGTTTTGCCCCAGCTTTTTATATGTTGGAACATCATCATGCAAACAACTATGTTAGCTTACATTGAGAAGGGTTTGTATGGGGCCTTGGCAAAATAGCATTGGTTTTAAAAACATTCATGCTTGGATCTAAATTTAAATGTTTGCATTTAAATACATAAAGTATGGATCTGACCTTTAAATATGAAGATGGAGCCTACAGGCAGTTTTCTTAGCTCATAATGAATGCTGAAATTCAGGGGAAGAAACAGCTAGCCAGGCTTTGTCTAAAGGTTAAAAAATCTACATACTGGCTCAGCTTTAGTTATCTTATTAAAAAGTTATATCTTGTTTGTAATAATTGGTGCAAAAAATCAAGGCGCTAAGTAGAAACTCCATAAAGTCGCTGCCTCCACACATTAAATTCTGATATTGAACAGACAGATATCAAAGTGGTGTGAATTTACTTGCATAACTTTCTCCAAGAAAGTGAATATTTTTAGAATGATCAAAGAAAATGGTTTCTTTTATGGGAATAGTTGGCTATTTAGGAAAGCTAACTGCTTCCTCCTGCTTGCAGTGTTTTTGTACAAAGCTTGGCTAAACACATCACAGAGCCTTCCTATCTAACACTCCCTGAACAAAACCACGGGCTAATTTCCCAGATCTTATGTATTTCTGATGATCTTTCAAATTATTCCTTTAACTGTGCACAGTCATGGCTTTGTAGGAGCATGCTAACTCGACCGTGTGTTCATCTTTCCGTGTTTTCATTTGTGCACCTGCAGGTATCATATCTGTCAACATATTAAAAGTCCTTATGTTCGGCTTTGATGTTATCAATCCTTGAAATACATGAGAACACTCGAACTGAACGCCACAGTGACCTTCTTGTCGGGCTCCCTAGCGGAGCAGCAAACGTCTGTGTTTAAAGCACAAAGATTATAAGCAGTCTTTCTTTTTACAAGTACAGATTCGCAGCCTTCCCTTCACACTAGCTCCTCATAAGACTGAACTGGGAACAGCTCTCGAATAAAGAACAGGTACAGAAGAGTAATCTTGAACTAAGGAGGTTACTGGGGAAAATACGACACTCGGAGCAGTCTGACAGAAGCCAAGTACTTTTCATTCATTAACTTGGATGTCTATGCAGTTGTATGTCAAACGGCAGACGTGAGGGGAAAGACAAAACTCATGTCCCATTGTGCTCCGCAGCCAGACCTTGAATGAACACTGAATATTGTTTTCTGATGCCATAAGAGAGCACAAAGAGGCGGGTGAAGTCGTTATCAATTCCCTTGCAAGGCAATCATAACTATTATCATTAGTAGTGTTTTCATCCTCCGAGCTCAGCCCAGAGTAGATATCTAATCTATTCCCTGGCAGACGTTCTTGTCTTTCCAACTTGACCTGGTATCACTCAAGCAAAGAAATGGTTTCCCGCCTCCCTAGAACCTAGATATGGGCGTAAATAACAAGCCTGGGTCCTTTCTGAAAAGCCCTAATCCCAGAAAAACAAACCCGAGCGAAACAGGCCCACCTGAATTGCTTTCAGGAAAACTAGATAATCAAAATGCAAAACAGCCTTTGATAGAAAAATGAGCCGACTTCTAACAACAAATCCCCTCCACCTAACATCAGCAAATTCTCCTCCTGAACTTTTATTTGTAAGCTGTGTTTGGGTTTTTTAATGTAATCACACTGCATACCGAGCCTCATCAATGAGCTATTCTGATTTATGTCGGCCTGAATCAGACTGACTGCTTAGAGCTTTTCAGACATCTTGAATGAGAAAAGGATCCACACATTAAACACATTAGGGGTCCCACCATCTCCTCAGACAGGGGGACAATGGGCGAGGGGAGTGGGGATAATGGAGGGGGGTAACAGGGGTGAAGAAATGGTTGACGCTGACCGAGCAGAGAAAAAGGGGGAGATTGGGAGAAAAGAAAAGAAAAGGCCCAAGACACTGGCCACACAGAGCAAAGGGAACGTGAGGGCTCTGAGAGGCCTATACTCGGTCATAGCCCATTAGGCTGGCTTGGTGAAAATGCTACAGCTCATTACATGCTCTGCCTCTGTTCTGTGGATGAACAATGCACAATTACGCTACCCTGCTGCTCCTCTAGCCATACTGCTGCATGCCTCTGAGGCGGCCGATAGTGCTGCTATAGTGGCTTGCCTGCCAACAGCCTCTGCGCTCATCAAACATACCATACATACGCTTCCTAATTCGCATCCAGGTTTATGTCTAGAAAGAGAAAGAAAAGTGTTGTATGAATTTGCTGAAATGAAAGGAGGGGAGAAACAGGAAAGGCTGCTTAACCACCGGAGCAAACAAAACAATGGTATAATGCAGCACTTGTGTGTAACACAATGACGTTTGGTTCCCTTTTGTCTGCTCTGCCTTCTTTAAGTTCTATAAAAAGGTAGACATGTGACACAGGGATAATACTCGTGCTTTCAGCTGAATTAAGTTTCACTCAGTGTTTCGGTGTCTGCTAAGCCGGGTGCAGCGCTAACAAACAGATATAGCAAAAATAAAGACCATGAAGTGTAAGAGCTGCGACAATATCTGCAATGCAGTGAATAAGTTAACTCAAGATTCATCTATCCACCCACAAATTGGTTCACTTCAAGTCTTCCTCCTTTTTATGCAATTATGCATGCAGTGGCTGACATTTAATCTGATGGGGGAAATGCTAACTAACATCCTCCTGCTCCCTCTTTGTTTTAGGCAAAAAACAGGACACTTGGAAAGGTCATTCTTCCCTGGTGTCAGAGCTGGCTGCTTGGAAAAGTTTCCGTTCACAGCGACTATTGTTATGTTTCACAGGGTCCCTTCCCCCATTTCCCTGTCATTCAAAAAGCTCAGCATCTGCACTCAGGACAAAGGCATGGGAATACTCTTAACAATATGGCAACAAGTCTGGTGACCAGCAGTTCAACTAAAGCCACATTCACACTGATATGTTTAATTTTCAAACACATTAGTTTTGCTGCAGTTGTGCTCGGCATCCACCCTCTTTCAGTGTCTTTACCTGCAAGGAGACTTTTGAAAACAACAACACAAACACCCACATTTGATTCTGATCCGTTCTTATCAATCATGACGTGTCTTTCTCCAATTTTTAAGCCTGTTTATATGTATGAGCCTTAAACAGCCGCTAATTCAATATAGATAACATACTACATTGTTGACAAACTAGCAGCTGTTGGGCAGATAAACTCAGCATTTATCATGCTCCTATAATGCCCACATATGCAGGAGGCAACCACCAAAAACAACCGCACATGCCTGCCCGGTGCACGTGAACGGACCTTTGATTTATGTTTTCAGGCATTCTTAGGCTGGAATTTATTTATGAAACCATACTAAAACACTCGCCTCAACAGAGATAATTTTCATTTTAAGGCGTCATTTTAAAATGAAAACTTATTAGTGTGGACGTTTCCTCGAACAGGACAGTGAAAAGAAATTAGGCCGACTGATATCCATGAATTTTAATGAGAACCTTTTCCTTCTACACATTTGGACAAAATTAGTTTTGGTTGCACTCAAATCATATCGGTCATAACTAGAGAATTGTAATTACTTTCTTCTTACTTTGTTTACTTAGTGAAGAAAAAACATTCTGGCTTTGTTGCTTCACAACAGATCTGAGACGAAAAAAATAATTTCCCCCAAGACTGATTGCAAGTCCCTTGTAATTCTTATCTGCAAGGAGGGACGAATATATTGAAACAGTGTCAATGTTGTCTTACAGTACATGCCAATAAACATTTCATAAATGCTTCTGTTTTAATATTGTTAAGCCACAGGGCTGAAGGTTGGCACATACTTCTTGACACGGATGGGATACGACACAGCAAATCGTGTTGTGAGCTTCCACAGCAAATAGATTTCACTCCTGGCCATAACAAGCCTTAGGGGTTTGTGTTTTTAAATATGTAAGCTGACCTTTTGTATCCTATATTAATGTAACTACAGGCTTTTTCTACACAGGCAGCAAAATCTGCATTAATGAGATCCCGGAACCCTCCACCATCATAAGTTTTCCTGAGATTTATTTTGTTTTATTAGTTTTTCTTAAAACCTCCACTTTAGTTTTGGTCCACACTTAAAACTGCAGGAGTTTGACACAAACTTTGCGAGAAAATGTATGAAAGGCTGTACACTAATACTGCAAAATGTCTAAACAAATCTGTTTTCTTGATGGCAGACGTTAACTGCCCCTACACTGGGACTTGAGAGTCCAAGGAATTCCAAGAGAGAAAACAGAATGCGGCATATTTGTGTCAGAGAGTTTAATTTGAGAAATAAAAAACAACGCCGCAGGAAACTCATTTAAATGGGTAATTACGTCCATGCAGCATTGCTTGCAGGGCTTAACAAGGTGCGTAATGATGTCCCCTTCCCCAGCGATAAACATCATCACTATGTCCATTTCCTTCACTCCATTTAGCCGTCTCTCATTTACGTGAGGACCCATCAACCTATAAGCCCGATGCCATTATAGCCCTTTTTGCATTTAGGTACGTGGCCAGTAAAAAATCTTTTAATATAAATTGTTGGACAAGTAATGCCATTATGTGTCTATCTTTGGCTCCAGGAAAAAAATCCCCCTCCTTTGATGTTTAAAAGGTTTACAAGAAAGTTAATTCTTTCCACATGATAAAGCTTTTAAAGTAATTTAAATTATATTTTCCTTTTCAGTGATGTTGTCTCGAACCAAGTTAAATCATCTTAAAAGACGGATGAATGATTAAGTTGATTATACCATATGGTTTTACTTTTTGATTTTGATGTAACTGTGTGTTTGTGCATGTCTACTGATGTACAAAACAGCCTAAAAAAGCCTGCAGATTTAGTAAACTGATGTTATCGAGACTGAGCGTTCGGGAACATTTGACGATTTTTATCTTGGTCTGTTAAGATTTCAACGACCTTAAGCTGGTGCAAAACTCGAAATTCTCAAACCAATATAGTTTTGTTAATACCAACCTTCAGCGATTGCAGGCACATTGAAATAATGATATTTGTTTTTTCAGTGGAAAAAGCCTCTTGTACTAACAATAGAAACGTGACATTATTGCATTCTGTAGAGGCTGATATGGTTTGTGCAATAAAATCTCCTCCTCATCCCAATACCACATTTTACAGAAAAAAATAACATGTTTCAGGCAGTCGCAATACAGGTTGAGTAAAATCATTGGCATTCTATAAATAGACTCCTCTCCCCTCCCCTGCTCCTTTCTGTCTCTCCTCGTTTTTCTCGGCCTTGCCGTTCCTCTATAGTATTACTGCCTCTGTGTGCTCCTCATCAGTCACATGTGGTTAAGGACACATACAGTGACATGTGTACATCAGACACCGTCACTCATGTGTTTTGACTGTTAAGCTCTTTGGCTGGATGCTCTGATCCTGACGAGAGGGTGGCAACCCGGCGGGCCCCAATGCTTCTGACTGGCTGCCTGCGCTAGTTATGTCATTTCATTGTACCTCTGCAACATCGAGAATGACATGCAGTGATGGGGTGTTGCAGGTTGGGGTCAAGGCTATAAAAACCCAACCAAGTGTAAAACTAGCACTGGTCGTGCATGAAGTGAAAACCATCTTGTTGAGTAATGTCACAAAATCAGCCGGCAGCTTCACCAGTTTCGCGTGTTAAACATGGTGGGAGGAGCCAGCTGAGGAATGTAATGAGAAGGCGCCGAGTACATCACTGTCACATTGTTAATTTATTTCCGACAGATGAGACTTTATTTCACCTTATAAACACTGACACTTAAAAAGCAGAGCATTTCTGAAGTCTCTGCCTTACAAATAACCTCTCTAAATAATTAACAGGTTCATCTGCCACTCAATCAGCGCGCATCTGAAGCTTTGGGAGATGAAACGATTCCTCTTCGAATCCTTTGAAAGGAGGAGACTTTAAAGAATGCAACATACACCTCCCACCCTTCCAACACATCAAAAATGAATTAGAAAAACACTGACTTTTAAGATCAAGCAGTTATGTATCCAATCCCTTAGTGGAAAATATCTGTATATCTGTTGTTGTTTCTGTTCCACCCTGATTGACAAACCATTCAAAGTTTAACAGGTTTTGTATTATCAGAGAATCCAGCTGTTTTTTCCTTTAAATCTAAATATAGAATCATCTCAGGACTCACATAAACATTAACTTAAAAAAGAAAAAACTACACCTATTTTTTTTATCAATCAAAAGTAGTGATTTTATTTCCTGGGAGTAAACAGGGATTGGTTTGAACCTGCATATCTAAAGGACAGAACAATTTTATGGTTCAGTTTCTTCCATCTGTGTGATTCTAATGTTCATTTAAATGCGTGAACTAGTTTTGCTGAAATGTCAGATTCATTCGCTTCTTTTTCACTTTAAAGTGGCGTTAAAAAAAGTGAACACAAAGCTGACTGTCACACACTGCAAAACAAAAACAGGCAATGAGCTTCCTCATTTTGAAAGAAGTTCCAGGCTGTGTGAACACAGTAAGTGCTGAGAGAAGACAAGAGATGGAGTTTTACTTCCACTTTGTGATCCTCTGTTTTTCATGCTGTCTTCCTTCGATTACACGTTCAACCAATTGTTGCTGTTCTCTACTTTCTGCCAATCACAGCCTGTTCGAGTCAACAAACAAACAAACAAAAAAAACATTTGCCAGGTAATCTTTAGAGATAAAATGAGAGTAAAGCCTGAATTCCCTTTCAAAATATTAATCATCCTCTTGACTAAAAAAAAAGACCTTAAAAGTGTTTTTCACAGCTAAATTAAAACCTGTTTAGGTGAGTAAAAAATATGAACTATATTAATAAACTGCAAAAGTGCGTAGAATGAAGAGTACAGCTAGGGACTGTAGTAAATATGTAAAAATTTCATTAACAGAGCTGTCCTCTAAACTCTTACATTAAAAGGCAGAGACTATTAAAGAAATCTTATTAGTGCCATTTATAGCCAAGCATATCTTAAACACCAGGGAATGAGGACAATATCAAAACAACATTAAAAGAGTATTTTAAATGCAGAATCACAACAGTATTTGATTATAGAAAATGTTGGAATTGTATCTCTAATTTCTCCTTTCTCAGAGATTTCGGTCATAATGATGTAAATGATAACGTCAAAGCCCATATTTCAAATAAATGTGACAGTCCATAAAAAATATTGTGTATGCGTGTGTATTCATGAGTATGTGTGTGGGAGGAGATTGGCAGTTTCAACAGATGTGTAGCATGCGCTGACAGCATGACATCTACTTTGCATGCTCAATATGACACGTCTGAATGCTCCTATGCATATTGTCCCGATGTGAAGTGATAGCGAAGCGATGAGCAGCCTCTCTGGAACCACTCCCCGTTGTCTCTCCTACATCAATATCCAAACGTCTTCCTTACTAACGGGGAAAAAACAGCACCAACGGCGCACTGAGATACCTTGTCAGTTGTTTTGTTTCAATTTTCATTTTCTCATTTTGGTACCTTTGATTGACTGGGAGCACTGAGCAAACACAAAATGTACATCCATTTTTCTTTTGACAAAATCTGGACCTGACACTGTGGCACGACACCACATTGCAATTTCACTGAGACTTGCTCTGCATCTACAGCAGCTTCAAGGAAGCAGCGCAGAGAGCACCTGGAGGGTGATTCTATTGATTATCAATTAACTAAACTGAACAATTTGCACCAGGTCATAGTCCAGCTCCCCTTTATTTCGAATTCATTTATCACCTTTTTTTTCTGATTCATTTATCATCTGTGTAAAAGAGAAATCTACAATCTTTCACCTGAATAATGCTAATCAATAAGGTAAGAGAACTTATTTTGCTGCTGTGCTCATTATCTGGAATCACAGGTGTGAGAAGCCTTAGTGCACATTACAAATTCAAAAACACATTCTAGCCAAAGGCCATTCCTTTACTGTATAATTGTCTCCCCCACCAAGTGATTCACTATAATTAAGCCATGGAAGACAGCTCTATTCTCCTGTGAGTGTTCATATTAGTGCTACCACAGGCAGGTCTAACAAACATCTCACAGCTGATGCGTTTCAAAACAATGGACAGCAATGTTCAGGGAGGTATATACTGCTACACGTTCTCACAGGGGAGAATACAATACACACAATGCAATCGCAGGTATAAGGCCTTCGGGGAGACCTGTCACTGTTATCTTGGCCAAGTCTGCTGTTTGTGTGTGTGCGCGTGTGTGTGTAAGGCAGGAAAAGCTTGACTCCAGCTGCTCTGACACAAGTGGGATGCTCCCTGCCCCACGAAAACTAACAATGGAGGAGGACTTTGCATTGATCAAAACACAGAATTAGCAAATAGACACAAGCTCACATCCTCTTTACTGCCGCTATCAAACCTAATCTGACCCTATGTCCACGTTCTGATGCCTGCTATAGTTTCAATTTGCATGTTTGGAAAATAAACCAGCACAAAGACATCAGTGTGTCCTGGTGTAAAAAACAAAAAAAACAGGTCTTCCCATGAGGATAAATGAGCATAGATAATTAGGAGGTCGGCCTCAGGACGCAACTGTTTTTTGGGGACAAAGCAGCCTTAGTAATCACGACAGTGCAGCCACTCGTGTGTCCGAGCCAGTCAACAGGATATGGGTTGAGGACTTGTGGAGTCAAGTGGTTTCAAGCCCAAGCTTGCTAATTGTAGTAAAGTAATTATCAGTCATTTCACTGTTGTTTGTTTGTACTATAAATGGCATTGTAATTATACTGACAACATTTTTTATTTAAGAGCAACATTTGTACGTACTGTAGAGCTTCTGTCTGGTGTAAATGTCACAATGGGGAGGAAAAGAAAACAATGACAACTGCCGATGCACTGGGGTTACTCTGTCGGAGGGTAAGGCATGATCTCGCTATAACTGTTTCTCACTTTCTCAATCACACACACACACTGACACACACTCTTTTCTCAGTCCAGGGAAAATATGCAAAGACCGGGTCAAAGAGATGTTTGTCAACATCATGTGCAAGGCGGAGAGCAATGGAGGCTGCATGCTAAACAGGCTCAGCCTCCATCAAGCCAATCAAATGCCTCTAAGAAAAAGAGAAAACGTGTTAAGGGCGCAGACACCTGGCACTTTGACTCACTCACCCTTCGCTCACTACTTCTCTTCTTATCTCCATGTCTGCCCTCACACAGCTCTATAAAAGACAACTCCAAGCTTTGCATATGGAATCATCAAAATCAATCTTCAACCTTATTTGTCTCCCTCTCCACTTTTTCATTAGCTAGAACAAATAAAGGCTCGACTAATCCTGCGGCAAATGTGCTTTTATTGGATGGTTAAGCCACTGAGACAGGATGCTGCTGGAGCTTTTTACAACCATGGCTGATTTCTTTGTGTAGCCAGACTCGCAGTACTTTTCCTTTTCTTTCTTTCTTTCTTTCTTTTTTTTTTTGGCTGAGAAAAGGGTGGTGTTGACCTGCATAGCACAACCTACCAGCAAAAACAATCACAGCATACGGGTCACTGCATGTACCTGCTGAATCCCCCACCCCGGCCTCCACTGACCGGATAACAACATTTCTCATTTTTTCCACCTGTGTTATTCACACACGCACACTCAGTCAGAACCAGCTCAGACAGGCCCAGTAAATCAGCATGCCTGTAAGTAGGTCTCATTGACCCCTCAGGATCCATAGGTGCCTGGATCTCTGTGGATCATCCAGTCAATACATCAATATCCATCTTGTGTTTCTTGTTTTAAGACCCCCACTCCCAACCGCACACCCCACATCCTTCTCACTGAATGTCAAATGGAGATTGGAGTCATCAATTACAAGTGTGAGTGTGTGTGTGTGTGTGCATGTGCGTGTATGTGCGTTTGTGTGTCCAGAGAATCCAATAGACCAGTTCATACATACCAAAATCTATAAACTAAAGATCAGCTGGTCGGCATACACTCTGTCAGCCTGAATAGTCTTTCAAGTCAGCCCTTCGCTGCTCTGCTGGAGCCATGCAACGGTATGTCAGGCTAATTCAATGGCTAGCTGTGCAGAGCGGCCATGCGGTAACACTGCAGCCAAATGGACAACACACAAATAGAGCGTTTAAGCAATGATTATTCTTTCGGCTAGCACCTGAAATGACATGTGAGGGGGCCGATTAGCTGAGTCAATACATCTGGCTGCTTCTCAAACTCCTGTTCTTTTTGTAATAGCTCAGCACACACAAATAAAGGAAAAAAGAAAACAAGTGGTGTAAGAGAGGGCCAAATAATCCACTTTGTCAGGCCTCCAATTCTGCTTGGCAAAGAGCTCTCAGTCACAGGTCAGCTTCAGCGTCTCGGCCCTTTGAAATGCCTTGAAGGATTCCACTCACATCGACTGACATAACGTCACACATGCCATTTCAAATAGCTCAGCTTTCCATCAATAACAGACAGACATTTCACTGACAATTTGACACAATGGACTGCTAAATATCACTAAAATATAAGATGTGTTGAAAAGGGCATTAAATCTATCTATCTTATTCTTAAGCCTGATCATGATCAAGGAGACCTATTTAAAAGAAAAAAATGAAAAAAACTTGATCAAGCTTTTTTATCTACTAAAACCTCACGTTATTAGTGAAGGGAACCAATTATAAAAACAAACCTCCCCTTTTTTTCTTCCCTTAACACCCATAGCAGCCCAGCCAAGGGATTGAGGACAGAGCACAGCGAATTGTATCTCACCTCTGGCAGTGGCATGCCGTTGATGATGAGGTCTGGCTGCTGGTGGCCCTGCCCAGTGAACGGGTGCTGATAGCCATGGTTGGGAGCTGCATTGCGCGAGTTCTGGTTCTCCACGTTGAGGAAGGTGCTCTCGGAGCGCCTGCAGCCCAGCGGCAGGCTCTGCTGGTGGTAGTCGAAGTAGTTGAGCGAGGAGGTGAGAGATGAGCAACTCACCACATTCATCTTGTCCGTCTCCTCGACGTCACGGGGCACCAGGCGGATGTCGTTCTTGCTCAGCTTCTTCTTCTTGCTGGACTTCTTCTGGTTGCCATATGAGTACTCCGCCACCCTGCGCAAGTAGAAGAAACTGAACAGACTCAATAAAGCAGTGTTCTGCCTTCCCCTCCCCTGTCCACACGGTCAAAAAGCTCGCCCGCCATGCCAGCTAGGGCACTGTTCGACCATGGGTGCCAGACAAGGCTTATTGCCTGTGTCCAGGGGTGGAACAGCACACTTAAGTGACTCCCCACTCCCGTCTTGCAATGGAGCTGATTTCCCTTGTTTGTTTGCATTTGCATGCTCAACAATCGACATGTCACAAACAGGCAGACAATATGCAAACATGCCAAAACCACAGAAGCAAAGCAAGAGAACACACTGGTACTGAGCAGCACTACCGGTATATGCAATCATATTCAAAGCACACAACCCACACTAATTCCATTTTTGTTTTTCATTATCAAGTGAGCCCACTAGCAATACGGAGTGCAGGAGAACTGCAGATTCAATTTTATTTAGCTGCTCTCAGTGGTTGCTTCAAACTTGAACTGAGTATTTTGACTTTAATAAGAGCAAATGAGCAACACAGCCATGCTTTATCAAAGGATCCTCAGACTGGGGGAAATATCGATTCTTTGCACAGCTTTGCAGTTTTCCACAAGAGAACAGATGCTATGTACTCTATAGTGATGACTACAAACTAAACTAGACATATTCCACATAATTTGAAATGGTTATTTTTACCATCTGCATTACTTCTAGCTCTGGAGGAGGCCATATTTAACCTTTACGGCAGGGAGCATATTGTCCATTACCATTACAGCCCATGAAGAAACTAGTTACATATTGAGCTGCATTATCCGAACATCTTTGTTGCTGTCTTTGGTCCTGAATGTCTCTGCTGAACCAGCGCCCACTGGCCCTTATTCCTCACTAAAATGCAGCTCTAATCCTCTGTCACTTCAAAAATCACACTGGTTTAAAAGCAGCACTGTAGTTTGTCTTTTTCATTTTTCTTTTGGATTGCATCTTGAAAAACAGCTCCCTCCCCCATTCTGCTCCCTCTTGATTCAGAGGAAAGAAAATGGGCGTCTGCAAGGGCAGAAAATACTCCCATCTCTTTTTCATTTATCATTTTAACATGTTGTCTCTCTCTGCTCTGTGCCCAAATTGAAAACTGGGAGGCGAAATCTTCAGAGTCAGACAGACTGACAGAGGACAAGCAATAAATTGGAGATAACTGCTCCTCATATTCGAGGTGGCGACAGGGAAGCAGAGCACATCAGTGCTGATTAAAGCACCCAGCAGGGAGAGTGTCTCACACTAAGAGAGTAAAGTACTGAGAGCAGTTTTGAATTTGCAATTTGTTGTTGTCTGTCATTGTTTTTTCTCGACAGAAAATATATCACTGACGCTGCAAATATGATACTGCAGAAAGTGCCTGTGTGATGGAGATGTCAACACACTGGTATCCTTTTATATATATCGATATATGAAATCAGGCTTTTGTACAAAGCACATTAAAAGTAGTCTCTCTGTATTTCTGTAACGAAATGAGATGTAGTTCCTTGCTGTTAACAGTGTAAAGGTCACTACTGAAACTGAAGTAGTCATAAATAAGAATTTATTTTAAAATGGAAGCTCTGCAAAAATTTAAAATGTTGACAACCTCCTAAAAGAGCTGATTTTTTAAAATATATTTAAAAAAGTGCATCAAAATGTAAAAATTCAATCCCTAATCTATACAGATTTTTTTTTTTTAAAAAGCTGAGCAATATTGGGGGAGTTTTAGATTTTTTTTTATGATGACATGCTTGAGAATAGCCTAAATGAACTTCAAATTAACAAAATAATGTTTAGAGCAAAATATGATTATAGCTTCAGGTAAAATTCTCAAATCCAATCTATATGTAAATTTATGGTGGTAATGTGGCACAGGGAAATCAAAGCCAGAGCTGACGATCAGGCTGATGAACAAAACAATGTTCAATATGCAAGGTCCGGAAAATAATAATCTGCTCCTTTCCAGGAAGCTGGGTAAACACTTAATAACTATGATGTGACTTGAATGATTTTATAAAATCTAAACTACATATTTTATCTCTTTTTTGTTTTTTAATTTCATTCCGTTATGTTGTTGCTGTCCCTAACACTTCTTGGTGCAGTGGAAGCAGAGGTAAGTCTGACTGATTCTGAAGGGCTGTTCATAATCACACTAGATTAAAGCTGATAACAGCCAATCAGCCATGGTGGACGTTAAATAATAAATGTCTGAGACTGCTATTGAACCAGTGGGACGTTAATTGTCCGGCAGCAAACCCGCAAATTGAACATGACAGTTGAATCGTCATATTTATGAGTCAATTGGTTACAATAGACGGATTAAATCAATCAATCACGTTTCCGTAACACGGAACAGTGGGCCTCAGCAGAATGTGTCTGATTTAAAGCAATCGGGTTTCTCGTCTGCCTCAGTTTCATCTGTGTGTGTGTGTGTGTGTGTGTAGGGGGGGGGAATCTGCAGTCCTCACATTCAGGGCCTCTACATGCTGCATGACAAAAGCAATGCACGATTTCAGGCACGATTCAGACACACGCACGGGCGCACGCTCTCCCCCTCTCTCTCCACACGCACGGGCGCACGTTCTCTCCCTCTCTCCACACGCACATGCACGCACAAACACGCACAAACACACACAAACACACACGAGGTTTGGCAGTACCTGCAGTTGTACGTCCGGATCTCCTTATTATCCCT
>JAQNCA010000032.1:17002724-17014294 GCA_029783725.1 Acanthurus tractus | reverse complement strand
CACGCACAAACACACACAAACACACACGAGGTTTGGCAGTACCTGCAGTTGTACGTCCGGATCTCCTTATTATCCCTCTTGCACTTGACCGCCACAAAAATCATGGTGACAAACAGGATGGCTGCGATAGAGCCCAGTGCGATGATGAAGATGAGGGACAGGTTGACGGGTCCAATAGGCTCCTGTGCGTTCAGGTCTGGTGAGAGGTACACCACGATGTAGGCCGAGGCAGACAGGGATGGCTTGCCGTGATCCCTCGCCACCACTGTGATCTCGTAGGTGGATCTGGGGTTTTCTCCAAACATCCTGGTGGAGCGCACCTCTCCGTTCACCTGGTCGATTTCAAAGAAAGCCCTGTCCCCTTCTGAGATAGTGTAGGTCAGCCGCCCGTTCTCCCCCTCATCATAGTCGTCTGCTTTAACCTGGGTCACCATGTAACCCACCCCGGCGTTTCTCGGGATGGACACTTCCGCTGTGCCATTAACCAGCGGAGGGTTCGTCATCACAGGTGTGTTGTCATTTACGTCCAGGACAACAATGCGCACCGTGGCGTTGCTGGTTAAGGAGGGGTTGCCATTGTCTCTGGCCAAAACTTTAAAATCAAAAGTCCTGGTGTATTCATGGTCGAATGATCTCATAGAGTAAATGCGGCCTGATGGGTTTATGCTGACATATGTGTTTACATCCATGTGCTTAATCTCACCGGGGACTATAGAGTAGGAAACTGTGCCATTCATCCCCAGGTCCGGGTCTTCAGCTGATACTGCGAGCAGACACGAACCAGGGAGGTTGTTTTCCATGACCATCTCCTGATAGTGTGGCTTGAGGAAGTGGGGAGGGTTGTCATTTTCATCTGTGACTTTGACTACCAAAGATTTTGTGGCGCGTAAAGGCGGGATGCCACTGTCCTCCGCCTGGATGGTCAGGTTGTATGTGTCCTTCTGCTCTCTGTCCAGCCTGCCGTCAACAAGTATAGTGGAGAAGCTCTCGTATTCTTGGAGTCTGAACGGAACATTGCCCTGCAGCCTGCACTGCACTTTGCCGTTTGCCCCAGAATCCTTATCTGACACCCTCACCAGCGCAATGACATATCCACGCTGCGCGTTTTCACTAACTTCCACCATCTCTGTGTTCAGTGAGAGTAAACTGATGACAGGTGGGTTATCGTTCGTGTCCATCACGTTCACTGTGACTTTGCAGTGAGCCGGAATAGAGTTGGGACCTAAATCTTTGGCCTGGACGTCGATCTCGTATATCTGCGTTGTCTCATAATCCAAAACACCGTTGACAGTGATTATCCCGGTTCTGGGGTCAATTTTGAACGCATCCCTCGTTTTCTCGGTGACGTAACTGTGAAACGAGTACACAACCTCTCCATTAGTGCCCTCGTCAGGATCGGTTGCATTCAAATCTATGACTAATGTATTGATGGGGGAATTCTCCATCACATTAACAGTATACACCGCCTCGTCAAAAACAGGGTTGTTGTCATTAGAGTCAATTACCTTGATGTTTAACTGGACCGCGCCTATTTTAGGAGGGTCTCCTCCATCTTCTGCGCTGAGTTCATATGTATAGTGGGACTGGGTCTCCCTGTCTAACGATTTTTGCACGACAAGCTCAGCAATTTTGGACCCATCCCCTCTGGTCTTTATTTCCAGTCCGAAAAGCTCATTTGGGGTGATGGAATATGATTGCACTCCAAAGATCCCAGAGTCCGGATCGCTTGCCCCCTCTAGGGGAAACCTGGTACCAGGGGAGGCATTCTCAGAAATTTCAATGTCAATGTGGCTCGTCGGGAATCTGGGTGCGTTATCGTTCAAATCCTCAATTTCAACTTTGATTACACAGATCTCCATAGAGTTTGACATCACTTCTAGGGAAATAATGCACTTTGGGTTTTGTCGACAAACTACATCCCGATCTATTTTCATTTGGGTTGTTAGGATTCCGGCTGGACTGAGTTCCACCCATCGTGGTTCTGAATTGGAAATAACCCTCAAGTACGGGGGCTGCGGTGCAATCTGAAATCCTTGCTTTAGTGCGTCCTTTGTCACATTTCCAATCACTGACCCGGGCTTCATCTCCTCGTTTATTCCATACTTGAGGTTGATAACAGCCTCAGTCCCGACCCAAAATAAAAGGAACACAGCAATTAATTGTATTAATCCCATCTCCTTGGTTTGCATTGTACCTGTTGAGTTTTACTCTGCCTAATAAAGATCTTGATTTTTACGCACAGCAAAGCACGTCAGAGAAAACAGGGGGAAAAAAAGGTTCCAAATGAATCATCTCATTAAAGAGTCCGGAAAAGTGTTTGGATGACGAATAGCTCTTGTGTATGTAAATTAAATCATGGTGTGAAAGCTATAATTGTAACAAGTGCCTTAGCCTATTTTACTCTTCTCAGGCAGAGCACATCCTCCGGTCTACTGCAGCGGACGAAACATTGGGGACGACAGATCTGTGAAAACATGCTGAATCTTCTTACAACAGTGATTTAGCCGTGTAAATCCGTGCAGGTCTTATCAAGCGGCAAACTGGTCTTACACACGACTCAGAAGATGAACTGTCCATTTTCAAGTGATCTAAAAGAAGGAAAAAATGCTCAGGCTGCATAGACACAAAATGAGAATTCCTGTGAGCCACAAAAGTACGCAAAAAATTGATTCTTCCGTGCAGATGAAGTAATGGGTCTCAAAAGTCCGTATAAAATTCTCCGCTAAGTGCCAGCAAATATTTAAGTCGCATTTTGGATACACATCTTGCTCTATGTTATATAGGATTACAAGCTGTGATAAAATTTCCCCTTCGGCCGGCAGCTATGGGCTCTTAAACTGCACATCTGATGAAAAAAAAAGAAGCTAAAAGGCTCTGCAGTCACAAAATTATTCAACAGCTTAAGTCCGGATATCTTTGCCTAAAGAACAAGGGCGCATTTGCAGGAATGTCTCATCACATCACTGAAGTCCCGATTACCTTTTTTTTTATTTCCAGCAGATTTAGTGTTTTTATCCCTTCCGCAAGTCTGGAAGCTTTTTACTTACTAATTAATTTCCTCGTATCTCACTTGGAAAAGGGCTTCACGTATCCCGATAATTAGTCCATGCAACAGAAAAAAAAATCCGATGAAAATGTAGCCAAAAGCCAGTGAGGAGAAACGATGCAAGAGCCCTACTGTATATACAAAACGCCTTTCATGGTGGGCTGCAGCAAAGTAGAAGCACAGGCGCCTATATCCAGCCTGGTTGAGGCAGAAAAAGAAATCACCACTCGTTGCCAGTAGGCTGTCTAGTTGACTCCAACTAGCGCTCCTCTCGCTTCACTGGTGCACACTGGAGGACGCGCAGCTCCGAGTCGAGCGCTCAGTCTCAGGACCCGCAATCCCCTCAGCCAATCAGGGGTTACACAGGAGGGCCGGAGCTGCTGGTGGGTGGGGCAAAGTACAGCAATGAAACACGGCCAACTACCTGTTCTCCTGCAGATGGACGATTCAACGGGCAATTACAGCGTACAGGTTGAAACACGAGGCTGGGTATTAGATGGTCGTTAGAGCGGTGGCTTCAAAAGCGGGGTCTGGGGACCCATGGGGGTCTTTGAGAGGGGTCCGTGGATGCGACAGGAAAAAATAGGAGTAACTAATCCCAGCAGAGGCACAGAGGAGATGCTAAGGATAACTTTTCTCACTGCTTTGTCCTTGTTATTTTCTCTTCCTCTGCTGCAGGAGTCAACGGGCAGTTATTTGTAATAAATTACTTTCAAGAGCACAAATCTTCTCAACGAGGATCCCGGAGTTTATCTGTGGAAATATATATAAATATATGGAACACAGTGATTCTCAATGAAACGTTTAACTTGGCAACCCCTGTGCCAAAGCATAAAGCAGAACATTTCCGCTCCCCCCCTGCTGCATAGTCTAAAGTCAAATGTAGAGCCGGTGATCTATAAAGCCGTTGCAACTGTACGCATTATGTTACATCATTTAACGTGGCTCTCTGGCGTTTAATGTGCACTACGTCTGAACTGGAGCAACAGGCACCATAGTGAGGCAATTCACAGCACTAATGAACAAACATTATAGATTATGGTTTCTATGATGTAGCAGCATGCTGGGAGGAAATCTTGCCATAAAGCTAAATCAATACATATACTAACACACGTTTTTTTTTCTTGGAAGAAACGAAAATGGATCTCCTAAATTGTCTCCTTCTAATTAGACTATTGCCCCGAATCCCCTTATCAGTTACACTAAAACACTCTGGGATATACAGAGTTAAAGATCATTATATTCATTATATACAAATGTCAAGATCACGTGTTGGTTTTAGTTCACATAAGGTCGCAATCAACAGTCTATGTTGCCTTCCTGGTTACTGTTAATGACAAACATTAAATGCAATTAATTTGACATTAAATGCTGCTGGATAATCAGGTCTCCAGGAGCCCTTGCCGCCCTGTAATGTGAGTTTAATAATAAAGAAAATGATTTCAACCTATAAAAAAAAATAATAATAAATTCCCGTCACTGTGATTAAATCGTTTGTGTTTGTCAGATGCATAATTCTAAAGGTTTAATGAGGTGGGTGGACTATAACCTCCAGCCTGTCGCTAATCATCACAATAGAAGGAACAACAATTCAATTATTAGCTCTTATTCAGTGCGTCTCTTCTGCCTTCTTACCATGTAGCTCAGGTCGACATTAGTCTAAGACTCCTTATGATGTGAACAGTTCACGTCTGTTACATGTCAGCCACCAAAAGAAATAAAACTGCTGAAAAAAAAGGGCTGAATATAAAGTTTCTCTAGTATCCCCTGCACATATTGACTCGCATCACCCTCTCTGAGATCTCCCTCCTCTCATTCAGATAGAAGTGACACTTGGTCACAGTCGGGCCCTCACACACACACACACACACACATGCACCCTCCTCCCATGCAGCCTGCCTTCCTGCCTCTCACCAGCGCTCTCAGCCGCCATCACATCCTGTCGAGGGCAGGCCGATTTCAAAGTCACAAGGGTGACACCTAGCGTCCGCAGCCGCCGCTCGATTCTGCTTTCCCAGCCTGTTCATTTTCTCCCAGACTGTTTCACCCCGATGAAAAAAAAAAAACATCACAACAGCGTGCCACAAGAATAACAATGAAACACACTGGCAAATCAATTTCCTCTTTATATCGGAATAGAAGTCGGCAGTTTGACCACAATTAATATGCTGTCCAAAAGGTGAATTAGTTCTCAGCCATATCTAATCATTGTTAATCAATAAAGAGTGATTGAACTGTATATGAGAAGGAGAAAAGGGTCATTTTTGCAGAAAATGGGTAGTACATTTTCAATATTTATTAATGGCTTAGTTTATTACAAAAACATAATATTTTTTTATATAATACACAGTTAGGGGGATCAATAGTTACAGCTGTAATGGACCTATTTTAGGGTGCTAAAAGCACATTGCTGACATAATAGTTCTCAATGGATTAAGAATACATGAATACAAACACTTTTTTTTGTTATGTTTTACAGGTAACAAGAGAAAATAAATATTAATCCTTCAAGGTTTAGAATCAGAACAACTCTGGTTCAAGTAACAAGATGAGGTCAAAATATCTTCCCACAGAAATCACCGTTAAATGCCTGTAATGTTCTTGAAGTGGAAATATCTCCCTTCTCTTGCATAATGTAATCACATCTTGACAAACAAGAAAGTATCAACAAAGCAACTTGTTTGCTCTTCCGTAGCACTTTTCAAGACATGTTGCAGTCACATAAGGAAGGCGCCTGAAGAATCTTTAAGCTCATGAATTCTTAATGTTAGTGAGTTAAACAACCGTAGGCGGTGGCAGGGGACTTTCTTTTCCTCGGGGCTTTCTGATGGCTGTATGTACAACATAGTGGATAGTAGCCAATGTTGGGTAATTTTTTCAGTCTGAGATGATGTTACAGAGGCTTGCATTGCCTGCTAGGTTGTAAGCGACACATATGCCATGTTTCTCCAGCATTGTCAATTTAAGTATTTTTAGTGGTACATGACGTCTGATAAAGTTATAATTGAAGGCACAGGGAGTTTTGTTATTGCAGTATCAGCTTTCCATGCATTTACAGTATGTGCCTGCTCCTTTCTAATATGCTTCTATAGGGTGTTAAGACAGTGAGTTGGTTCATGTCAGAGGGTTTGAGTTAAAATTTGTGCTGTTGACTCTCTAATGTTAGGGTTAAACATCCTTGGGCCTGCAAGTTTTGGTCCAATTTAGAGAGCCACAGTGCCTGATGAGGGCTAAGAGGGTTAAAAATATTGCAGATGTTCCTGCCCATGCATTTGAGTGCAGTATGAAAAAGAGGCAAGAGCACTGCCTGGAGCAGCAGGGTTGATCATAAACTATAGCACAGTAATTTAGCCACAATGTATTTTTTCTCTCTCAGAGAGTGGTGGCATATTTCATTTATGAGCTACAATCGACCTCAATATACTTCCTGCTTTTTGACGTTCCTTTGTGTTCTTTATTGATTTTACCTCTATGTTAAAATCCCTAAATTTTCTGATGTGAGAGGTGGCGCACTGTCTTTTAGGCATTGTGGGAAAGTAATGTGGTGTCTACTGATTCATTAAACCATCAGTTATTTAAACTCAGAGGTGTCTGACTGAGCACAGTTTTTTGTCCAGGCTCGATTTCTGTTTTTTCATCACTATACTTCATAGTTGCCAGCAACCCAATTGCCAGAATAAATATTGGCACTGTCGGTCTCTGCAAACCATATATATGTTGAAACTTCACATACATCCTTTACACATGTTGAGTTTAATGTTCCAGTTTTGAGTCACATATTGTTGCAGTGCTGATGTCAAAGGTCTATGCACTAAAACCACTCGGATGTGTTTTGAAAAGATCATGTTTTTGATTAAAATACCTGGTACTGTTGCCAGTCTGCTGCTTAGCATCTGTCTGACTTTGCTGTCACGCCAACGCCATCCCATGCTCCTGCAAAGAGGAACTCAGTTTATATAAATGTTATCTGATCTATGTCACTTTAAATGGTATTGTAGAAACGCTGATGATTTGTATGGAATGGACAAATTAAAAACTCTTGTCAGCAAAAACGAATTTGAATGTTTTAATGGGAGAAATTCCAACCATGTTTCTGGCAACAACAACTGGGTAATTTAATCGAGACAATGTGAGAGTTTCCAACCATTTTTCCAGTGACAAAACAAGTTAAAGCCAATTCTGACCTTTTCCTAACACTAACCAAGTGGTTCTTGTGCTGAAACTAAAGCAGAACCTTAAGTGTTAAACTAAAAAATCTAAAGTTTCTGTGACTGGGGAAAACGCTCAATATCAAATTCTTCTTTTTTCTCTTGTCAAAAGAAGTATTAATGACTCAATACATTATACATCACGAAATCTGAAAGTGATGATCAGACTTTTTAACAAATCTACAATAATGCTGTCAAAAACTCTGAAAAATGCTTTCTGAAAACTTGTGTTCGAGAAATTCATGACATTTTTTTGTTCAAGATGCCTCCCGTTGTCCTTGATGAACAACAAGTGCAAATTGGATGAAAGAATGAATTGCACTGAGATGCTGTGTGTGATTGTTTACTGTCTGTCAACATATATTTTTACTGTTTGGAGAAAAATCTAATCTTTTACAACCAAAAATTTATATTTTTTCATTCACTGTGAAGCAGTTAATATCTAAATGTATTTCCTGCGGTAAAGTGCACTGTCTGAGCTTTGAGGCTGTGCAGCAGTTTGTTCTTGAACTTGAAGGCAAAAGGCAGAGCTCGGCTACTTAAGTCCATGGGAATTTCACAACCTTGCACTGGTTTTGAGCATATTTGAAGCGTTTGTGGTGGAAAGCTTGAACCAGTGCAGTTGAACGTACACAGAGAATGACTGATTTTATTTCATATCATTTTTTTGTCTGCTGCCAAGGAATGGCACACGTCTGTAGTCTGTCCCTGCTGCTTGCTTGGAAAGGAATATCTTAGCTCTTCTGACAGATGCTGGCATTATCACCTCTGTGTCCTGCCCAGTACTGGAACACGGCCCATACACAGAGATGGACTTACAGGAGCTAGCACAAGACAGCAGATAGAGACAGTGGCGCATTGATTCTGAATGAGCAAAGATGGCCACGCTTATTTTGGCTAGAGCTGAAGATGACATTGTTATTATGGTCCTCATCCATACAGCTTCTCAAAAAAATTGATTCCTCCTGAGCACCCCTTGCCAGAGGCATAAAGAGGAAGGGGAACTGACAGGCTTAATCTATGGGCCTCTCGTCAATGACGATATGCCCTCCACTCCATTCCACACAGTGCCTGTCCATGATACATCAATTGGTATCAATTCTCACTCTCCATTTAAGGGGTTCACAGAGTCCCCTGGGCTCATCCAACATGGCTGCAAGTACAATTCAACAGCAGAATTGGCTTCTTTTCTGCTGTTCACCAACTTTTTTTTTTTTATTCTATTTGATTTATTTTTTGGGGGCTGTTGGTTGTTGTTGGGCAACTTTTAATTTAATCCTGTTTTTTAATTTTAATTTCCCCAAAGCACTGGCCTGGGACGCCCATCATGGCTGAGTTGAGGGAGGAAGAGTACAGCGGGTACAGCTTGGCTTTGTGTCATTCAATCAGTGTTAATACCACGCAATGCTATTTCTTTTTCTCCCCATCCTGTCTCTGTGAATTAGTGAGTGGAAATAAAGTGGAATTATTTGTGTTTGGGCATCTGGTGCCGCTCTCTCCTATTATCTACTTGAGTGCTACCATATAGAGAAGAAAACTTGTAACTTTTCTTTTGGATGTGGTTAAAGCACTTGTTGGGCACAAAAATGTCCTCTTTTACCAGCACAAGAGCTACTTTTGATTTTCACATATTTTAATTTGATGTGTTCTAGTGAAATGTCAAAGGTTTTTCAGAATAGACTCCTTCGGGTTTAATGGAATCACTGCTCTCGCAACGCTTTGCCTCACACGCACAGGAAATGGATTCAGATGGTCCGTATTAGAATGGATGTGGCCCTTGATGCATACAGATGCAAATGAATGAAAGGATTGTTGAATGTGGCTGTTTGAAGTTGCATGGTTGGTGGGGCTCCTGATCATCAAGAGCCGCATTGATTTAATATGCAGTTTGTTGATGTTTAAACAATTAATAATTAGTAACCCAATGACCCATTTGCTTCTGAAATGAAACATGTTTAAGAGAAGCTTGTTCTATTTGTGCATAATTGGTTTAGCTATTTATGCTGTTAGATGGCAATTAACAGACTTTGTGTACAGTCCTCTAATGTTTGGAGCAAAATGTGCTCTTTGTTTCTCTTTGAATGTTTGTATAATAAACAGCAATTTAAACTCTAAATGGCTTTTTTTGTAAATAAAAGGACTCTCTTGAAGTGGAATTGCAGTTTGAGGACATTAACAAGTTATTTTGTTGTTTTTATGTGAAAAATCCTACATGTTTCATTACCTTTATTTTTAAATGACTGTATTGTAAATATGTCCAGAACATGTAATGTAAGGTAAATGTAGACAGCTTGCAAAATCATGTTTTTCCCTTTAAGTTTATCATCTATTCTGTAAAATAATGGGAATAGCTATGCAACATGGTGAGTATTGTCATATTTCTGTGTAAACCGCTCTTAGAGGCGAGAAAAAATAACAGAAAAAAACATTACCACAATTAATAACACAACCATGTTTTCATAAAAACTCTACATACAGGACATTCCAGGAAAGCTTTGGTTTACTCATTCACTTTCTCTTCTCAGCCTGCAGGGGTCCATGTTAAAGAAAAGACATGCTTTATAGATTGTTCAGAGTCTCACATCCTTCTTGATGTTTGCAAACGACAGGAGTATTTTGTTTTTTTTCCTCTGTAAAGAGCTGACCTCTAAACATCATTCTTTAAACATACCTGAATTTAGGAGTGCAACCTTTGCAGTGACTACGAAAGCTCCAGGCAACCCAAGCTGCTGAAAAATATGCTTTGAGTCTGGATGTTTTAAACCCAGTCTGCTACATTTATTTCTGATTTTGGAGCTGCATGTTTTTGAATGCTTGGCAGTCTAAACCTTGATATTTGACATTCAGTCCCTGTTTCCATAACATGAAGCACAATGGGTGTAATCACAAGTACAATACCACGCCGGAGATTTTTTTTTTGGATCCAATTAGCCCTGAGTGCAAAATCAGCTGTCTTTGTTGGAGGCCTGGCCAAATAAAGCGCTAAAAAAACTAAAAAATGAAATAAAAGCACATAAACCTGAAGCTTTGAATAGATCACGTAAAGGAGCTTTGAACACACAAGTTTATGTTCACCTGGCTTACAGTCAATTAGCTTTGTGTTGCTGTGTTTATTCAATGTCAGTTCTGATTAATGGGCACAACATGGTGGATAGAACTCCTGAAAATGTGGTGTGGCGCCTGGGTGGGACATTGTCGCCATCTGATACCATCTCCACAACATGCCGCTTATCTCGTCGCCCCCCTTGGGGGTGTTTACAGCTGTTTTCTCGTCAAGACAAATTAGTGCGGCTGTGTACCTCTTTCAGTCCCTCAGAGTGAAGCAGTGAACGGAGACATCATGGTCACTACCCCTCACTGTGCTTTTGAATTTGTGCATGCTTGGCCATGCTTATTGGTATTTTAAAAGTTGGTGACGGATATCAGTTTTAAATAAATGTGTCTATAGATCTTTGTATCCAAGAACAGAAAAAAAACATATTGTTGGGATTTTTATTCCCTCTCTAATCTGTCTCTCTTATCTAATATCCCAATTTTTTATTATTTTTTTTTTTTGAGCGGCTGTGGCTGATTTAGCCGTGGTAATACTCTAAATCCTGACAAGCCTGACCAGGCCGTGTGCTGTAAAATGAGAGAATGAGTTTATATTCACAGGGGATAACTGCTCTTGACACAACACACACACAGCCCATCCTTTCTGCCCGGCACTTGGCTCTTTTTTGTCTCACAAACACACCTAGCAAAACAGCTGGGTACATCTTCATTTAAAGCAGATATGTTGGTGATGCTTCTAAAAAAGGTTATAGTCTAACAAACGTTGACTTCCTGCTGATTAAAAATTAGGTTTTGTTGAGGAAATGACATTTTCTTTTACACTGACCATAATGGTGTTGTTAGCAAACCCCAGGCGGGTAAACACAGCCACTCCCGCGGGCACCCATATGTTGTCTGCCTGATAGATGCAGCAGCATGGGGTGGGGGTGGAGGGGTGAGCGGGTCATGTTTATTGCTTTTCATAATGTGCCACCAGTGCCGTCATGGTAATGAGGACTTTGCCCTATGATTGTGCCAGTTTTAAATGTTACACTTCATCACCTTAATACTGGGCTGCAGCGACATCGATGGCACAGGCGCCATAAGGCTGGCCAGAAATTAGTGGGTCTTGTTATTTCAACATTAGCTTGTTGACACCTCATTTTAATTTCACCACTGAACCACATCTGAACCATATAAATGGAGACCTCAAACACTTCGGCTGCTTGTGTCGAGGAGAGATAGAAAGTGAGAGTGTGTGTGCATGTGTGTCGGTGTGTGTG
>JAQNCA010000032.1:16968908-16998520 GCA_029783725.1 Acanthurus tractus | reverse complement strand
ACACACACACACACACACACACACACACACACACACACACACACACACATTTTTCGTACCACTGACCACATTATTAAGTCACACAACAGAGAAGTTGGAAACAGCTTCTTCCAGCCTCTGCTGCAGCTACACTGTTAAACTTTCCCATCAATATGTGTTTATACTGCTGTCAGTGGTGCAGCCTGGGTCCTCCTCTGCTGTGTCCCTTAGTGATCCAACAATGAACAACCCCATGCTGTCTGTGGGCGAGCCATCACGGCCCTTTGCAGACCTAAGGATGCACATTCTATGCATACTTTTGTACTTTTTCCTCTCCTAGACTCTTGACTGATATCTGGGCTGCACAGGACTGCAAAAGCAGGATCATCTTAAGGTGGATAAAGAAGGACTTCCACTATCATAACCCTGTGGATTAACTGGTGCCTTCTCTATGCTGATATGAAAGTGCACTGCATTGCAGGCAGAGTACATGAGCACTGCAGGCAGACTGTATAAGGGAAGGTGCATTGTTTAGCGTTGTATCAGTGTGAATGGCTGACTGACTTGCTGGTTGATTAGCAAAGTGGCAGAGGCATGCATTTGATGGTTTGTTGTTCGCTGGATATAAATATATATGGTGGAGTGATGAGAGGAAAGGAAAAATGGAAACAGTGAAATAAACAAAAGAAGTGCAACATTTAAGAATAATAGGGACATAAAACAGTAAGACATAAAAGGAAAGCAGAAAAACACATAAAAAAAATAAATCCAGCACCATTAGTGGCCACTAATTAGACAACTTCTGGACTTATCTACAGAAGTATATGCTGCAACCTCGTCACAATGTGCTTACTGTCCATGTGAGAGTGAGGTGAAGGGTCATGTAAGCCTCTCTGGTGTTATTATGAATGTAGCAGGTGTGACATTCCTGATAGCTGTAATGTTTTTCATCTCCTTAAAAAGAAATGTGAGAAGCATCAGCAAATTGGCATCAACATTGTCACAAAGCAACATAATTGTAAACAGAATCTAATATTAACACAATTAAAATTGATTCAGTTACATTAAAATGAGCTATAAAGCTTACACAGTTGTTGATATGTAGTTTGACAAGTTCAACATAGCCAGTTAAACTACATATAAACAAGTGTGTAAGCTATACAGTTGTTTATATGTAGTTTAACGTATTAGTTACCAACAAGATATATGTAATTTCATTAAAACTGCTCATTTAGCTGACTTTCCTTTGTGTATATGGTGTGACTACAAGGCTGGCAAAGTGATGGGTTAGAGTATTGTAGGAAAACAAGATGTTTACTTGGGCTTCCAATTCACCGAACATGTAAATGGTAGCGAGAGTCTCACCCTGAATATGAAATCGTCTGATATTTTACTATTCCCGGAGACGCTCTTGATGACGCTGTTGGTCACTGAGAGGCAAAGGGTCATGTCTATTTTTTACATTCAAAGTACTGACAGGAGAGTGACTCAGCATAGGCTTATTTTTGCATCTTAAATTAGGCCCTTTGTAAAGGTGACCTGATTAGAAATTATCCCAGCTTGACCTCCCCTGGAAATAAAGTGAGACCTAAAAATCTTTGGTAAGAACGACGAGTTGCATTACTTCACTGCACAAGCTGTACAACTGATTATTGTGCTTGAAACTTAAGGACAACTTTCTGTATAATTTCACAGCCCGAAGTTTATTCCCAAAGAAATGCTAGTTTTTCATCTGTGAATTGCAATGGCGTCCACAGGAGATAGTTGAGAAATACGTGCAATCTCTATTTTAACACACTCATTGATTTCAGTCTTGTGTTCTTATATGTTTCATTAACTTTGCAAGAAAATGATTGATTTTAGCAGTATGAGAGCTGGTTCAGCTGGGGGCAGTGTTTAAATTAAATTTAAGGTTTCAGGTTGACAGACTGTTCACAGTATTTGTACAAGATGTGCACCATCACATGGGTACACACAAACATGTGTGTGTGTGTGTGCAGAAATGGATGTCAGAGTCAATAGACATCATTTCTGCACATGAAGGGTCCTCAGAGCACTTTGTTTTCCCTCACAGTGGGCTCCACATGCACTTTCACCTTCCTCAACCATGCACGTCTACATCACATTCCCCGCTACACGCTCCAAGACTAATTCATGTCAAACTGCAGCATCGTTGAGTGAGAAGAAGTGATTTCTGACATTTCCTTGTAAACAACAGAACCGTTAAGCGTAATACAGCAAATCAAAGGATGGTGGACAAGTCGTCTATTTATGAGACTAATCTCTAAAACCACAGAAATACAATTTTTCAAATTCTCTATTTGTAAACAAACAGCAGTGAGGCTGGTACCTGGAACAGTGGCTCCCCCACCGAACTGAAAGCTCACAACCCCTCAGTGTTAGATAAGGTTGTAATAAGATATAGTCAAAGCCTGGCAACTAATCTGATATTTCACCTCAGTGAGAGATAGGAAAGATATAAAAACGTATTAGAAGTGGGCACTAAGAGGATTATAGTATGGAAACGGATGTGTGCCGGCGTTTTTAATCCACTCATGCTTAACCCTTTCAAGCTGCCCAATCTGCTACCCGCAAACAATGATTATTTAGTATTGCTTTCGACAGAGCTGATGCTCTTGTTTCAGACCAGTAACTCTCCCCCCACCACACACACACACACACACACACACACACACACGCACACCAACACACGCACATCTCACACTCTCTCATTTAATTTGATTTTGTGCTGGAAAAAAAAAGGTGAGCAGCGGACTGACAGAGCTCAGGTTTGATTAAGATTCTCTGTCCTGTGACAACACAGCACGGGTCCGTGTCTGTGCTGAATTAATCTGAATTGAGGATTGACATTTGGTGGTTGGGTTGGCAGCTCTGTGTGCGTGTGTGCCTGTGTGTAGCATTTACATTAGTATTTTTTGAAGCTGAACCTGTGTATATTTGTGTTTCATGTTTTACATAGGCGTGCATGCTCCACTGTCCGTGTGTGTGTGTGCAGAGTGTTTAGTGGTTTTAGTGTAACCTAATCTCACATAGCCACACTTTGAGGACATGAGATTAACTATAACCGGGGTGGAGAGGGCAATTAATCTTCCTTCCACATCCTGACTCTAGCTTTAATTTTGGGGAGTGGGTTGATCATAGCTTAGAGTGTGCTGTGTGAGAGGTGAAAACACACGTATTTGACCTTTTGACATATGTTAACACTGATATTAGTTTCTAAGGGGCAATAACACCAAGGAGCCTTCCAGGAGGGATCGTTGCAGTCAAAATGAAGTCATCACTCTGGGAGAGACAGCTGTTACACGGGATATGAGCAGTCAAGCCCGAGAAAGCAGACGAGTTCTGTCATCCAGGTCTGCCCTGAAGGGTGGGGCCCAGCAGCCAACCAATCGTCACTGTCTACAGGGACATGACCCTTGTGGCTGCACAGCGAGCTGAGAAGGCGAGCGTGCATGTAACCTTACAGAAGGACACGGCCATTAATAAATCACAGTCCGCGGAGGGTGGAGGAGACAGGGAGAAATAACAGGTGTCAATCTTTATTACATTTGATCTGCCGCCTCTCCAAATTCCAAATTATTCCTCAATTAAGAAGAAAAATGAAGGCAAGGATGCTCTCTAAATCTGACATCCTAATTAATTACTTCCTTCACATGAGGAATTGACTCATACTGCATGTCACCTTGGAGACCCTATGTGTGTTTCCTTTCATTGCAAAGAGCTCACTGTAGAATAAAAGTTTTCAAAGTGGAGAGAGCCTTAGAATGTTTTGACAAGTTCTAATAATGTAAGATATTATAATTATAGTTTCCTGTTTAATTATGTGTAATATCTGCATAATTGTATATGTCAAGGTATTTTCAAAATACATCAGTCAGTGACATCAACACTCTGGTTTTCAATATGCCATGGCTCTGACAGCTGTGATGGCACTCACTGAAGACATAATTGGCTATACGGTGAAATGGGCTCGTGTTTTATTATCAAATCAGTTGTGGTGAATCAAAGCAGTGTCTTTCATCCTGTCCTCTTTGTTATTTAGTTACCTCACACATACCTCTGTCAATTCTATCTGGGACTGTAAAAGGCAATTTCATTCTTACATTCAATTACAGACTGATTGTGAATAGTTTATCGCGGGGGAAAAAAATGTGAAAAGATTGGAAATATGATTTAACTTTCACAGGTAACTGTACCAATATGAAAGAAAAAGATTGAATGGTTACCTCTCGCTGTCCTTCCCTTCCCCTCACTTGTCCTTATGCACTTGCACACACACACACACACACACACAGACACAAATTACCACAAATATAAAGTTCTTTACAGGCAACACAACAGATTTTTGCATAAATTTAACATTTCAGTGTAACTAGTGTCCTTGTGAACAGCTTAGTGATAGTTTAGCAGCCTTACAGATGGCATGATAAAAAGCCCTTGAAAAAACCCTCATAATCATGTCTGCATCATGACAAGTAGATGGGAAGATCGAGCATCATTGCAGGACATGACTCCCTCCACGTACAGTGCTACATCAGTCTGAGCATGTGGAGCGTGCTGAATGTATGTCACTCCAGATTAGAGCCAACGCCCTCCTTTGGTGCAATTTTTACACTTGGCAGGGTGATTAACGCATGTGATGCATTAAATCTGGGTTGCCCAGAAAGCACCAGTGCTAGATAGAGTGGGACTCAAAATCCTTTCTGTCTTTTGCCTTCTGGCTCTTCGGGCTCACACTGTATATCTGTTGGATTTTCTTTTCTTTTGATGATTGCCACTAAATAAATATTTGCTTGCTGATGTGACAGCCATGCTTGTCTTATTTCAATTCATGCACTTCCTGTGTGTGTTTGCATGTCTGTGCGCTGCTTGGTGCTTCTCTTAGCCATGAATGAGGATTCTCTTCTGGCTGCTATATATGGAATTTTTAAAGTTAAATGGTTGGCATAACCTTGCAGGATTGTCTGCAGAACCTCTTGTTCGGTAAATACTCTATAAGCTGCAGCACCTCTCACTCTTCCGGTGTGTAACTCAACTGCTTAGCAAATTGTCAGACAACCTACAAAGAGAATTATGGGCCCTGAGGGGTCTTGGGGAAATTGCACCACTGGCAGTTTTATCTGGGGGAGCTGCAGGGCCTAGACAATGCTCCACTTAAGTATGATGACAGACTAGAGGGGATGTACCCTGGCCCTTTCTATAAACTTCACAAAACCCTCACAGCTGAAACCTAAAACTCCTGGCATCCCCTGCTGAAGTTGTTGCCGTCGGGCAAAAGTTAACTACGATTAATTTAGCTTATCATTCAACTTGAAGACAGAGAGGATACAACATTTCTGGATGTGTTTCATTAGCAAAGTAAATTTAAACTTTGCCAGTCCATGGTTTCATAGCAATACACAAATAGTCTGTTTAATTCATTTGAATTGTGACAAGTAACCCACTCGACAGCCTTGATGAATGATGCACGTGGAAATCATTCATCACATGTGCGGGCTGTTGCTCGAAAACAAATCAAACTAAAAACCTGCACAGCTGACTTACACAGTGACAGACTACAGCTAGAGGGTCAGTGTGCATCTGCCTTTGGTGTGTTTGCATGTTTTTGTTTTTTTTCTGCAAGGGATCATAACAGGAGGAAGATAGACCTCTAAATGCATGCACAACACATCACATTCGCTTTGAAGTAGTTATTAATGCACAGACAGAAAATTCCTGCAGGGATCAAGACAAGACACCAGAAAGACACAGTAGCATGGTGCTGCTGCATCCAAGGAGGCTTATTTTTTTCTGCCTTTGCTAGGTTAACATGTTGGTTTGATATTTTTCGCTGCCTCTGAGTAATTTGAATTTAACACCGCACAAGATAGCAGGAGAGAGACTATAGATATGACTGAGTTTCCTCTGAGGTGTTTGTATATTAGCCCTATTTGTGAGGGAGTTTTCCTACACGTCATATTGCCTGTCATATTTGTGATGAAACTCTAACTCCAGCTCCTCCTAAATACATTTTCCTCTCATTTGTGAAATGTGCACTCACTATGTGTTCTGTGCAGTGTATGCAGAAGTTTCTCATTAAACACAGTAATGAACAGGAGTATCAGCAGCGGGCAAGGTATTTTATCAATACCAGGGGCGGGGGAGCGAACCAAGCTACACAGCCTCACTTCAGACACTCAGCAGAGAGCTAAGTAGGTAAACATTGGACTTTTCCCTTATTTCAATACTCACAGCGAGAGAGATAAACAGTGGAATAAGGCTGACTGTGTATGTGGTACCAGTGGAGCCTCTTGCCGCCTGACCCGTCCATGGTGATGAATAATGAATGAGCAGGACAGACGCAGTTACCATTTGGAGACAGTTTCCTGATGAATGATTACTGGCTCCATTGGGTCTGTATTTGCATAGGAGATGAAAATGTCGAGAGGAAGACACATGGCTGTTACAGTATTGGAGGCTGTAATACTTTTGACTGCTGAGCAGGCAACTCTTCTAATGTTATAATCAACCAGCATGGCTGGTCATAAGATACCACACATAAAACAGAATAACGGAAGATGGGTGAGGGGTGCATGAAGTGACATTTCAAATGAGATGTATTTATCTGCTATGCTGCTAAATGGGTTTGTCTGCTCCAGCAGAAATTCCGATTTATGTTTGTACCATTCTGTACAGCTGTTCCTTTAATAACCACATTCATTACTGCTGGACAGTTATTAACAGAGCAAAAAATAAGGAAAAAAGCTTTGCAACTGAGGTGAGGGAAATTTCTTCTCAACACACATACAGAGCCACCAGATTAATAAGGGTTTAGATTATGATCAGTTTTGTAGAAAAAGGAAACATACCAGTTGATTTTTCCTTTGCAGGAAGATAAAGCCTGTCACTTACTTTACCATAGCAGCCATGCCACTGTGTAGAAATATCTGCTAGTGCTGAAGTGAGGCAGATAAGGATTTCATGGTCATCGCGTCTCCTCACAAGGTGGTTGTGGTGCTGCAAGGGAGGGTGGGGGACACAGCCTCTGTCTGGCTCTGCAGGGTGAGATGAAGTGTCCCTGTCAATGTCAGAACTCTGTTTACACCTCAGAGCAGCCACCTATGCCACCACTTCTCGCCTCGCCACGCAGAATCTCGCTCGGTTTGATCAGCTTTTTGAGTCGGCTTAATCTTGTCAGGGCTGACAATGAAGGCTGATCTCCTCTGTTCTTCTTAGCAGCGGAATCAGCCTACAGCTCGCCCTATTCAAACAGGGCCCAAGATTCCCCCAGAATCCATAATCATTCCTACGAGGGATTTTTGGATGTATCAAACATTCTCAAGTAAAAGCACTGATCTCCATTCATCCCTACCATAAGCTGGCCTGACTGAATGCAAAATGGCCCTGCTAAATTCTGAAGACCCCTCTTTTTAAAAAGTGTCTAAGATATGCATAAGGGGTAGAATAAGAGAGAGAAGTCATCTTCTTTTCTCTGTCGCTGAAAAGAGATGAGGAGAAAAGTGTGTTTTAGTGCTCTCAGGGTGAGTTGGTGCAGAGACAGAGAGGAGAGGAAAAGCGCAAGAGAGAGCAGAGAGAGCAGGTGGGAGCCATCATTACCACAAGGCTACTTAAAAATCCTCCATTGAGGGCACTTAATAGAACCATTTGTAATAGAGGCTTCCTTTCACTGCACACAACATCGGCAATGTAAGAAGGAGACGCTCTACATGTGGGTGGATCTGTATAGAGAGCACAGAGTGGATGTTCTGCCCCCCAGATGTTTGCCTTCTTTGACAGAAAAGAAAGTTAAATGAATGCCACATGCTTTTTTTCTCTTATGAACATAATGAGCATTACATGGTCCACTCAGCTATTCTTGTATTTAGCTGCACCTTTTAAGTGACAAGGACAACCCGCCTCTGTGCTCATTTAAGACTCTCTGAATTAGAATACTAACATAAGCCATGAGTGCGTGTCTGTGTGTAACTTTCTGCAACTAATCCCACACATTACTTGACATTTAGTCTGACATCTTTTGTGCACTTTTATCACTGCATGCTCAATAACCTCTCTGGGTTGTGATGATTTACTTAATATATAAAACAATATTGTTCAATTCTCTTACATAATGAGTCATAATGGAGAACAAATGACACGATTAGTTGGCTAATTTATTTGTCTATTAACATCCAAATTTAATAGTTAATTGTTTGTAGTTATTTGTATTATTGCCATTTTCACTAGATCCTGCATCTTATCATGAATTATGTCTGGTTTTATTAGTCCTCCATGACAGTGAACTGATTATCCTCTGGCAATTTAATGTGTCAACTTGATTCTTGACAGACCTTTTTTAGCAGTTTCTTGACATTTAACTAATAAAATAATCACCTGATGTAGAAAATAAATAGCAGACAAATCAATAAAGAAAGAGTGAAAACACTGGTCTGTGATTCTTTACATTCTTGGTGTTAAATGCACGACATTACCTCACTGTGTTTTACATTCACAAAAACATTGACCGTTTAATTCCACTTGCACCCCAAAAATTTACAGCATCAGTTAAAGCAAAGGATTTTTCAACGGGGTGACATGTAACTTAATTTGAAAGTACATGGATTCAAGCTTAAAGTTATTCATGAGTGGAGATTTGCCAACAGTCAGCAGTAACTCAGCCACAGCAACTAAAATATTTGCAAAGGCTGTTCTCTTAAAGACCATATTAAGTGAAAAATGGTGCCCCTATTGCACAAAGAGAGCTCGGGCCAAAAAGTTCTAAAGAATTATGCTCAGCGTACACTGGTGCTGAAACAGGTCCCAATTCATATCCAGCCTTCCTTTAAACACACTGAGGGTTGGATGAGTCATCTTGCCCTCAGGAGCATGACATTTTTAATTGACATCTCTTAGATATTGCAGCTTAGGGCACTTCACTTTCATTCTCAAGGAGGCACGCGCATGAAGTTACATCATTCCAAATTTAGCACAAACAGACAGTGTGTGTGCACGTTTCTGCTGCACACTCAGTATGCTGCAGTCATTACATTCCAAAGGAAACCATGGACTCTTTTCCTAAATGGGGAAGAGAAACAGGTAAGGATGAAAAGAAAACCTCTCTCTCTTTCTATCAAGTTTGATTCAACATCCTCAGGCCTGACGGCCCGACGCTTCTTCAACACTGCAGGGAAAAGCTGATTTGTTTTTTTTCTCCCTCAGAGACTCACATCTGTTTTTCAAGAAGTATAACTGTGGAAAAATAACAATAGCTAAATGGCTTATTTGATTCTGGACTAGTCTGTAGTGAGTATATAGTCTTCAAACTACTGCAAACAGTAATGCATCTGATATTTGCAGTCGATACAGCCGCTTAAAACAATAAAGGCAAAATGTTTAAGGCAGTTAAACAGAAAAGGAAGAACGTGGCAGCAATATCAGAGTGGCAATTTGTCAGTTTCACAGTGATTTGGCTATATTTATACCTAGTTATGTGATTTTTGAGATTTGTTTAATGGCTGTAGGGTTAATTATGTCAATAAAACATCTGTCAAAAAACCTTTTTAACCAACCATTCTAAAACACAGATTTCAACTTCAGAAAGAGAAAACAGCTAAAGACAAAACTTGTCATCAAATGTGATTCAACCTAATTGACAGATAAACGTCTCATCTTCAGAAGCTGATTTAGTTGCTTGACCTGTTTTATGTTTCTGACAGGACAGTTAATTTTATGAGTTATACGATTATAGACTAAAAGTACCCACAGTTGGACAAGATATTAGACAGGCAAGACACTGCTCACGATTTAAGGAAATATGGAAGGCTGCAGAATTTTCAAAAGGACTTCAACTTAATTAATTGTGTCATTCATAAATCAGCACGAACATCCTTTCTTTTTAAGGCTACGAGACATTGGCCACTTTAACAATAATGTGACCAGCCTAACAACAACATCACCCAAACAGGATCTGAGCTGTACATCTGAACAAACACTAAAGGCATCAGGTGTGAACATAGTCCCGCTTCCACTTAAACAGATGGAATTTCATTTGGCTCTTCAGCAGTGTTACACTTAACAAGCGTTGACTCGGCACTGTCACCGATCCTGTTAAACTCTCAACTCCCCTAACTTTAGATCCAGTTCCAAGAAAATCCACCTCTGCGATTGTCTATTTCTTCCCCTTCTTGTTGGATACATCTGTGAAGGCAGGAGAGAGGAGACGGCAGGAGTCTAATGGAGAGCTCTGCTAGGTGATGTGGGAGGAAAATTCTGCCATTCATTGTCTGAGACAGGAGCTAATCGGGTCGATTGTGTTGATGACGCAGGAGAATGTAGACTGTCAAGGAGGGTCAGGTAAGCCTATATGTTGTTGTACACCTTTCGCCATGCAGGAGAAATGAATTGGCTGCCCTTTTTACATCCGTGTGCACTGATGTAGCACATTCTTACAGTTAAATCTGAACCTTCTGTGGAAGTATTACAGCGAAAAAAAACAAAAAACAAATCCATTTAATCAAACCTATTAAAACGTGTTACAGGTTTATCTGCTGCAACACCTGTTGATTGGCTACTTTCTCTCTGCAAAGCGTTTGGTTTTTACATCCTTTTGACCATCATAAATTGATAGAGAGTTAGTGGCACAAGATGACACTACGGGCTCTTTTTGGAAAAAAAACAGCAGGATGTCAGATTACAGTCAAATTCACTCCGCCCGGTGCATCAGGAGCGCACCAATCAAACCTTTTGTCATTTCGTCACCAGGCTCTCTCGGGGCACCTGTGGCCTATTTGGGAACGTGGTGGAATCAGAAAGAATACATTATCATAGATTGGCCGTGACAGTTACGTTCCCTTCATCATCCCATGTAATCAGAGGGCTCTCTCCGTCATGATGCACTAACAGTTTAGGAATCCTGTGGAAAGTTTTCCTCAGAGAAACTATAATGTTGTCTGTTATGTGCAGAGTTTCAAATAAGAAATTCAGCTCAGATATAGCAGCAATGTCACCTTGTTCTCCATGCACAACAGTGTATGTCAAGATTTTACTGCTTTGTTTGAAAAAAATGATTACTTACAATGGGAACTCAATTGTCGGCTCCTGAATTATATTGCTACATTAAAGTGTTTCTGAAAATGATCCACAAATAAATTGGGATTAGGATTATTTGGGATTATAGTTTTGTTTCTTGGACCACTGCTACATAATTAAACTCTGTCTATTATCACATGTAACGTCATGTTGATGCACCAGAAGCTACAGAGATACCAACCATCTTGTCAGGCCACTGAAGTCTAAAAAAAACCCAAAGATATTCTTACACTTAAAATTTGTCATATTTTTCAGAACTGAACCACAGCAAAAATAACCAAAGCTGTCAAAATTATTTTTATCAGAGTTAATTTAAAAAGATAAGACACTTCAGTTGCATCTAGCTCTGCAAACTCCTCCGCCCCCCATCCCATGATACACTCTCTGCAGTAAGATACTGCTACACCAGCCGAGTATCCATATTAATTATATTCGTATTGGACAATCCCGCTCCTCATCATTTGCCTCCAATGCCATCTAATATTGACGTTCTGGTAGGGTTAGATAGTATAACATCTTCAGCTTTCATTTTTCATGAGTGGAATGCTAAAGCGAAGGGCAATCTATTTCAAATGAATCTCACACAATGCATGGATATGGATACTGGAGATAAATAGAGTCCTTTATTAAGCATAAAAGAAAATCAAAGTTTTACAGTGGCCAATTCAAATAAATCTCAAACACAAATGAGGTAGACAAGACACAAGTACAATTAAAAGCCTGGATTGTATACAATAAGAATAAAAAACAGAGTAAATAATACATAGAATAAAATGAACTGAGAACAGAAGTGATGTTTAAAGAATATTACTTTAGTGATGATTAAAAGCCACAATAAGAATACAAACAAAAGGCTGCCGATTAGCTCACTCGGTAGCGCGCGGCCCATATACGGAAGGCTCAGTCTTCCAAGCGGCGGTCGCCCCCTCTCTCTCTCTATCTCCCCGTTTCAACTCTTTCCTGTCCAATAAAGGCGAAAAAGCCCCCCCAAATTTTTTTTAAAAAAAAGAATACAAACAAAATGTAAAGAGCTGAATAGCACATTAAAACACTAACAAATGACAGTTAATGAACTTAAGACTATAAACCAACAAAACAGAAACAGAGACAGATGGTTGACACTGAACTATTGAGATAATTTATAGAAAGAGGACATTAAAGAATAAAAACATGTATTTTATATGGAATGTTTTCTGATTAATTTAATATTTCAGGGTTTTTGTCTTGACTCCAACTTGTTAAAAGAGCACAAAAGAAAACATTGTGTCAGCCAAACAATGACACCAACCGCAGAGCTCAGAATATCTATGTGGGAAATAAAATATGAACTATTGGTTGGCTTGGTTTCAGTATTAAAAAATCATAGTGCATTCCCACTTGCCATTCAACACATTTTGTCAAAATGTGCTTCGCTGCCCTTGCTGTTGTAAAACCGTTTATCTCCAGGCTAAAACTGTTTCACGCAGGCAGCAGAGAAAAAAAAGCAAATGCCATAGGTAGAGACTGGAGCTGAGGGGTGTGTCAACTTCTCTTCTTCAACTCTGGCCCTTGTTCTGAAGCAGGCAGTTGAGGCGGTGAGCGGGAGTCGGCTCCACAGGTTGAGCACAGGGGTTAGATGTCGGAAGCGCTGGGCTCTTCTGGCTTAGAGGCGTAGGTCTGCGCAAGCATGCAAAATTGGCTGTGAGTTCAAAGAGAATCAGTGAGAGCAGGGAGTTGAGTTGAAACCTGTTATTTCTCTCTCTCCCTCTCTGTTTGATTCCCTCTCTCTCTCTCTCTCAAGCCTTTTCTAATGATGACTTTATCTGCCTCCCACTGGAAGGCAGAGGAGCAGCATCCTCGGGGCCTGCAGCACTAAGGTATCGGCATCGCAACTCATGCTTTCCTCTATCTCTGCTTTTCATGTCAGCACTCATTTACTGTAGCTATTTAGCCTTGAATATGAACAAGTGGAATAATTTAAAAATGTCAGAATCTAAAAATTTGCTGTCTTATACTCACCCGTGATTATCATCAAAAAAAGTTTTTTTCTGCACCCTTCAAACTTGTCAAATGGATACGGCTATGGATGTCAGACATTTGGGAAATAGCTGATGGACCAAATCTACAAATAGCGATGAGCAGAATAAGAATAAATCTGTGTGAATACGTGTGATGGGAGATTTTATAGCATGAATTACCTGACAGATGATGTTCTCTTTGATCCTCTTTATATTTTTGATGACAAGACATTTTTTTTTTCCTCTTTACATGCAAGATGTGTTTGCTTTATGGCATATGCCAGTCAGTCGCTGAATCATGCTTCTCGTTGAAAAGGCTTGGATCAAAATTAAATTCAGTGTGGAAAAAAAGCAAGATTCAAAGACAACATGGGCTGGTCTTATTTAGCAAAGTCAAGCATTAAGCACACTTCATCTTCACGGAAATGTGCTACCTTAGAGGTGCTTTGGTTCAGAAGCCACTTCTTTCCACCTGCCAGTAATTAGCCTCACCAGGATGGAGTAACACGCAGATCCCATCCCACTCTGTGCAGGTGCCCCAACCATCCAGTACAAGTCACCAGTCTAGCAACAAAGGTTAGGACCCTTGCCAGCCTCCCACCTGTGAATACTGCCAATTATTTCTGTTGGAACTTGTGACACAGCCAAAATTTTTCACCTGCATTAACCATGTGCTAGAAAAACAGACGTGGCACTACAAACAGAACTACTCAGTAGTCAGTCAAAGAATACAAAAAACATAATTTCTTGGAGCTGCATGAATTGTTTTTTTCAAGTCCTTGTTGTTGTTGTTTTAGTCATCTTAGGAGACAGTAAACTGAAACACTAGTGAATTATTTAACAAATGTGCAAAAGAAAAACTGATACCATCTGTGATCACACAGTGTGCTTTTTAAAATTAATCTCTTACCAAATTGTCAATGCATGATTTAAAACAGTGTACAAACACTATTAAACAATAGCAGCATCAGTTTAAAATGTATAAGGTGCCAAACCTCCCAGTATTGCAGGTATTAATTGCAAAAACAGATATAAAATATTCTATGAGGTTAGCTGCAATGGACCTGTGTTGGTAGTGGCTGCTTATAGCAACAAAAGATTCAACATAATGTGACTGCAGCTGACAAAATGATTTTGCCTCAAATGTTTCCTTTTAATTTGTTTGTTGCTATTTCCATTCATAACTTCTGTGCTAAAGATATCAAATGTCAAAAAGAAATGAAATTCACCTTACTGTTTTTGATTTGTTGTGGCTAATTTGACTTGAAATCCACATCAATGTTTACTGCAATTAAATTATGTTCGTTATGCTATTTTTCTGCATTAGTACATATAATGGTAATTTTCAATGTCAGCAGATATGGAGGCCAGGGTGGAGGGTGAATGTGCTTCCAGCTACTTCCTTTAACTTTGTACTTAAACATAATCCAGCAGTATTGCATTTCATAAAACACACAATGTGGGTGTGAAGAATATGTGTGTATAAATATTAACCAAACTGTGCGGTATTTAAGTCAAAATTTTATCAACATTTTGAACCAGTAATTTAAGTTAAGAGACAGTATTTGACTCAAACCAATGGTCAGTTACTCATAAAAATGTCTATTGTATCATAGTTGCTAAATTCAGTTAATTATCTTACTTGTTAGCCCTGCATGTCTGTGATCAGTGCCGCAAAAAACATTTTCCAACCACAAAATGAAACATGGGCATGTGTTTACACTCATGTCCCTGCTCTTTTCTTAGCAAGGCTATTACCAACTTTATTTTCTAAATGCTTGTGGGTTTAAGTTTAATTGAAACCCAATTAAAATCACAGCATGAAAACTCTATTAATAGTCAAGGGTTCGTCTTTAACAAGTGAAGTTTATATAAATGGCCTCATTCCCTTCACCCTTTCTATTTAGTTTGCATTTTGTTTTAAACAGAGGCCACATGGCAAAAAGGGCAGAGGAGCTTAATATGCTTTCACAATGGCATACTGAAAAGTAGAAAAAAAACACACTGTGCAGCTAAGGACACCTCGAACTGCAAAAAAAGATATGCTTGATAGTTGTGTAAGCTTCTGTCCAATGACCTCGCCAGACTGACAAGCTACAACAGCATCAGGTTCTCGGTTGTGATATGTTAGAGCTTACAAAAAAGCCCTTGTGCTCCCTTTTATGCTGTTAACATTGCGTTTTTTTTGGTTCAGCAAACAACAGTTCTTTCAAAGGTTGCACTCATTTAAGGGCTCCCAGTTGGGTAGTGACCTGCCGGTTGGGCGAAGTGTGTACTCATTTTACTCTATGCTCCTGACCTGCCCGCTCGATCGATGGAAAGAAAACAACAACAAAAACTGAAAGCTGCATGTCAGAGGAAAATCTGAAGAGCAGGCACTCCCTGATTCAATGGTCGAATGTATTAAAAATGTATGAAAATCCATTCAAACTCCATGTACTTAACCTGATCTCTTCTCTTGATCTCTCAAGTGTTTTAAGTTGCTGTACATGGGAGCTGTAAAACGATCCCCCTAAATGAGATACACAAAATCCAGAAACCTCAATCAGTCGAAAAAACACATTTTTGGAGTTAACATGAGGCTAGTCTTCAACTAAGCAGGCTGCTGATGCCTCAGGCTAACTAATACTAACTAACTGCACCTAAATGAGTTCTTGCACACAATAAGGACTGTGGATTTCATCCCACTTATAAAGTTATCCATTGAACTGATAGAAATCTGCCTGAAATTTCAGTTTATTTGATAGATTGCACATCATTCAAAATTTAAACCCCTGGACTGTTGGTTAACTTCTGTTGAAGTTAGGTTTTAGTTAAAGTGTATTAAAAATATTAAATGCTTAATGCTATTAATAGACTACAGTGAAGCATTAATAAACCTCATTAGCAAGAACATTTAACAAACCACTGATTTATTATACATTGTTTGTAACCTAATTTGCAAGAATTATTATCAGCTCACACTTGCTCTGTTGGGTCCACATATTCTGGGGTTTTCAGCAATTAAAGAATTGTGTTATTTTTTAGGCAGTTTTAATGCATTGCTTCAGTCTAAGACCTTATTCTCTGAATTCAGTGTATTTTATTGAGCAGGGCATGGATTTTGCCCATCATCTCACCAGAAAACACCTGACTGAGGCAGCCTTTTTCCTTTTCAACCCTGTAACAAGCTGTGTGACTGCAGGTGAGCTATGGCCTAACCAAGCAAATTGACTGTGGGTAAAGCGTGAAGTGAGGGAACAACACTAATATCTTCAGGTGAGAATGCTCAACCCTGTTGCACACACTGGTTCAAGTGAGGGCATTTTGACATTTAGGCTGTGCTACTCCGGGTCTCAGAGAAGAGAAACATTATCCCTGTCAGTATTTTCTTGTTTTGACAACATACTGCTGACATTTTCCTTGCTGTTGGTTGTTTTCACAGGCACACAAATATTGGATGATGTGAGTGATAAATTGTGAATTTTTGCTACTCGCATTTGCATCCAATTCAAACAGAGATAAAACTGTCACTATTGCAACTGTCTAAATGCACTCCACTCAAATTAATTTCACGACCACATTGTAAGCACATTTTTAGTTGTTATGTGGTTTGTCAATGCTATTTAATATGCATACTAGCAATAACAAGTGACTATAACAGAGGTGCAGGTGAGTGCCCTCATTCCAACCATCAGAGTCAAAACTTAGTAGAAAATATAGTAATTAACCCCAAATAAAATATTACCATTATAAGGCTGTTGTACATCATATGCATGAGCAGTTAGTCTGTAAAGGCAATAATACTGATTCCAAGGATGTACACATGATCATGTGAAGACAGGTTATTGCTTTCTTCAGAATAATAAACATAAAGCTAATTATAGCACCTTTGATCTAAGCCTGAAACCCACACTAAGTCAATGTACATCATCATAACAGTGAAGACAACAATATACTCTGCAGTCTGCATGGATGTGTCTTCATTTTTCAGTGAATATTTCTAAAGCAGTCCAATCCCTTTTGGCAATATATAGCACATGGGTGTGCAGTGCAGTACTTTATATGCTGCTGTTTGATGGAGAAGGCCAGCCACTAACATATCTCACTTGTACCAGCGCCTAGGGAGGCTTACTGTATTTCAGGCTCCACTACAAGGTGCTTCCAGCAGTATACCAAGCAGAGTATGTGTGGTTTATGAACAACACGTCCGCGTATTTGATTTCTCACTGTACCGCACAGGCCCTCCTCTCTCTGAACAATCTCACTGCCCTCTCCCACATCCACAAAAGGAGCCACTCTACCCAAGCTTTTCCAAGCCAGCAAAGGTTACATGCTGCATTCACTTCTACAGCTTCTCTGACATATCGAGCAATTACCATGTGAGGGCTTTCTCCTGGTGTTAGCAGACATTGGTGTTACTATATGTATTGTATCAGAGAAAGTGGGTGGGTGTCGTGGTTGGTTTTGGAGGTTTAGATGACTGCCAGCCATGTTTGTTTTGTTTTTTTTCCGAGACAGTTGGTGAAAATGAGGCCTGGTGCTGAAGTGAGGCGAGTGGATGTGCTGCTTTGAAGCAGAGCAGGATAGCTGTCAGAGTCAGTCATGGATGGGATGTTCCTATCTACAGCTTATTAGAGAGTTGTTTATCAATGCAACTGCCAATCAGGCAACCTCCTGGTTTGCCCACTCTAATATGGACTTCATAACTGCTACATATGCTGCAAATTCTGTTCATTATGTGTTGCATTGGCTCCAGCATCCCACCTCATAATGAAATTCTAGTGGAGCTGCAGGTATGCCACGAGATTGCAAAGCTCTTGTCTGTGCAGATGGTGGCAGGTGTTTGCGTTTGTGCGTGTCTGTGGGGGGAAGAAGAGGGAGGACAGAGTGGCACAAAAAATAAGGAGAGCTTCTATCATAGTTACAATATTAAGTATTAATCGTGTTGAAAGTAGGTTTTGGTGTTGTTACCTTGTCACATACAGCAGGGGAATTTGTCATTACACGTGCCAAATGACTGCTCACAGAACTTCCCAAACAATCCAAGCTTAGTTGTTTTTACTGAGCACAGAAGGCCTGTCCAGCTTTGGATTTTTACCATGTGGACACAGCATTTTCCCCGTAGATAACAATAACAAGAGAAAAAAACTGTTGACAGGACACCTTCAGCTGCAGAGAAAGCTTTTTTAAAACCATGGTTTTACATTTGCAAAGAGCCTAGAAAAGCTGTTTATGTGTGTGATGTCATTAAAAAATGTTAAGTCTCCAGGGCACACAGGTTTAAAAAACGATTTTCTTGAACCACAACACAAGAGTAAAGGCACAAGACCTTTACCAAAGGATGATCTCTAACATCAGTTACCCACCTACAGTAGCAACTAGTTGTGACTTTGAAAGCTAGAGAGCACACCCTTTACTTACTACATTTAATTTTTTTTAAGTTTACCCTCCTTTAATGTTATCTTTGATAGCGTTACGTTTGACAAACACGTCTCTTGGCCCTCACCCTAAAAAACTTTTTTTCTCATGGGAGTGAATTAAAGTGAATTATATTGTTTGTCACAGTTTTCCTTATCAAATCTTCATGACTAGGCCTCTAAAGTGAAGACAAAAACAAAAACAAAGCTGCATGTGGGTTTTCAGTGTTCTACACAATTGTCAAGTGGTGAAGAGGTCTTTTTGTCTGAAGCGTCAATTCTTTAGTACATAGCCATCAAATACATCATATAGAACCTTACTGATAAGGTTTCCCTTCAATGTTGATAAATGCAAATATGCACTAATTTAGGTTGTATTTTCTTTAGCACTATTTGCCATTTTATTTGGTGATATACATTCATCAGGAAGTTACAATACCAACAATTCCAAGCTAAATAGGAATCCCCAGGTACCCAAGGTACATCTCCTCCATCATTTATTATTTTTAATGATGTCCTATAAATAAGCAAGAACACTTTGTTCTCTTCAGAGAAAGCAGCTATAACGTATATTTTGCCATGGTAGGAACAGCATGATAAATAACAACAGGTAAGCATAACTGCCCTTCAGCTGGCCAGTGTTGGATCTCATCGCTGTTTATTTGCATGTAGTTGATCTGAACTAAACTCCCTCCTGTCGACAAGTCACTGAGATGTCTCTGCATTCTGTGGCACTCCCTGTCTTCCAGCACTTATTTAAAATGGATGGGTAACACTGCCTTCGTCTGTCTGGGTGTAAGCATAAAGTGAGACATGCTGGATCTATAAATATGAAATGTTGTTTGACTCCCACTGTAAATATTTGGTTGTTTGTCCTTTTTTATCACTATAATCAACAATAATGACTCATACCATAAATAGCAGATAATCGCCTTATTGTGCTTTATGTATTTTTGTTCCATTTGTGTTTCTTGCAAATGAAAGTGTCACCAGTGTCTCTTGTGGAAGCTGTAATTACAAATGGGATTTCTTGTATGTAAGATTCTGTTGTTTCTCAACACTTTGCTGAGTGTGGACCAATAAATGTAATCTCAGTAGGAATTTGGACCAGGCTTGCAGTGGTTAATAATTCATTTCTGAGCTAGAGGCTTTCATTGAGGTGAACTATGCAGCAGTCTTGTTAAACATTCATGTTCTCAGCCATACCTCGCCCCTGGAAGGCATTTGACCGCTAGAGCGATAACTCAAAAGGTAAAGGCTTCTCATAGATATTAATATCAATTTGATGTCTGTGGTGTCAGATGTGCCCCTTCTCAACAGAAGATGTGCTGCTCAGAGCCACCGTCGTGTCTTTTTCTCTGTCTGTTTTTGGTTGCAAACACAGTCTCTGTGTGTGCTTGCAGGCTATATGAACATTTGCATTTGTTTGTGTTGTATGTTGTTACTGTAACAATCAATGCTCATGTGTCCCGTTAATTTTCCGTGCAATGTACAAAAGGTTTAAGAGCTAGGGGGCATCTGAGAAATGATTACAAAGCTCACACACACAATAAATATCACAGCATAGAAAATAAAAGCAAGGTGTGACACCACAAGCTAAGCTAATGTACTCCATGCACAGCATCATTAGTATGTGATCTCAGCTAGAGGGCCCTCTTTTAGCGGGGCTGTATAAAAAAAAGCAGCTGCCCCTCACTCATGTGTGAAGAAATATGAATGGGGAGTAGAGAAGTTTAGCTTTCATTGTAGTCAACAACAATAAAGGATCAGCAGGGTGGCAATACAGACGCTGCTTGAGTGGAATAAATTCTGACTGTACAGTCACAAGTGACAACTGCTACACATGATTTCGAGGTGGGGCAACTGTCAAATGTTTGTTCCTGTGGCGCTGAGCACAAACAACAACAAAAACAATAAGGCGGTAATTCTTTGGGCTTTTGCTCGAGAGGAATTTGTTCATACGAAGAACGACGGGTACATCAATATCAATAATAGATGCTAGTTGAAGAGATTAAAGACATGATTTTATTCTCTCAGACTTTTAAAGATATAGTGCTGCATTGTTGAGCTGTGTGTCCTTTACTGCAACCCAGAGCGTGCTCATCAATCATGCTCACAGTACAACAACACAAATTAGTTCTTTTTGGGTGGCAGTGATTTATTAGAGCAGCAGCTGGATATGCAAGACTAAATTGTTTTGCTGCACTTTCATAATTCATTTAATTCTCCAAACAACAATTTCCTGGCAGGTCAGTATTGTGCTCAGGGTTTGAATTTTTCAAAGTAGTAGCTGATGTAATTGTTTCTGTACTCTCTGGCTACGCAACTGAGCCTGTGGCTACTAGTAACAACTGGTAGCCGATGCAGGCAATTTGACACAGTCCTCTTTAAATCTTGGGCACCTTTGCAGCCATCTTACAGCATGTGTAGCTTCCAAACAAACAGCACACAGACAACTAATTACATCCCAAAACCACAGCTTTGCCTTCACACCAGCAGGTAGGGACACAATTGTGTTCTTTTGTCACATGTAGATCAGATAAGTCTAAAACACATACAGTGTCATATTATATTAACAATGAACAAACGAATGGAAAAAATAAGAGGCATTTTTTTGTTCGCACATTTGCATTTCCCAAATGTAGTGTGGGAATTGGCCAAAATCATAGTCACTCATTAAAAGCAAACAAACAAACTTTGGCTCCTCTGGATAGCCTGCTAGTGTCGAGATGAATGTTTTCTCTCGCTGCTGTAAAACTGTAGTGTAACAATTTTTTTGAGAATTTATATTCCTAAACTACCTTTTTGTTCTGCCACATATTTCTTGGGAGACATCTAAATGCACTGTTATTATATACCTAAACACCAGACCTTAACCAAGTGCTATAAATGTGCAAACATAACCTTTCTCACAAGATCAATCATGCTTAAGTTGTTCTGCTATAGTTTTGAATTGCAAGAGTGGATTCTGCATGAAAAAAAAAACCTTTGTAAGTAATCATTTAGCAAACATGTTCTGCATGAAACATTTTGCAACTTGACAATTATACTAATTAAAAAAACTTTTCATAGCGGGAGCTTTGAGCAACTTTTTTGGTACCCTCTCCTTTCTTTTTTGTCTTCATCAAATTAACGTCATAAAAATGGCCCAAATATTATTAAAAGAAAAATATATTTTCCTCATTATGTTTATAATTTGCATTATATACCACTTCATTTATCTCTAAATTTCTTTGCAGACACTACTTCTATTATTTTTTTCTCTGTGTTTTTTCCCCCCAAATAACAAGGAGGAACAGCAGTGCCTTGTGCTTGGCCATACTTCCAGGTGACCCTCCAAAATCAAACCCCTTTTGTCCTTCCCCAAACCCCAGCTGACCCTCCAGCTTGGATTGTAATTTCCATCTTGTTTGCAGCCTCTACAGATGGCAATTTGGATGAGCTCATATGTTAAGCTTACATCTGAAATGCATTCATTAGCAGGTTGCTTTGAGTGTAAACACAGGAATGAGGTATTATTAAGCAATAGCTCACAAGATGCTGTGGTATGGTGTGATTATATCACAGCTAAGGGCCGTCGTTCATCACAACGCAGATCGCAACACATCAAGGCCTGGACTGAACTATTGCTTTTATAAAACACTTACAAATACTAGCAATATGTCTGGTATAGGCTCAAAATTGTTTTATGTTCATAATGCAGAAGACATGTTATACAAAAAAAAAACAAGGTCCTCCTGGCAGCCTGCACATAGTGGAGTGCAGTTGCTATGCAACATACTAGCTTAGAGACTTAGCCTGCTGTTGCTCTGTAAGATTAACATAGCCTAACCTGCCACTTACCACCGCATTCACCTCGACCTCATAACTTGTGTTACCAATCAATCAAGTTTATTTGACACATGTATAAAAAGTAAGATGGCTTTCGTTTAGCATAGCTGCTGGGACAGAACAAGGTGGTGCTGAGGCTCGATATGTCTGAGATGGTTCACTGGGTGACAGCCGAGATCCAAAACAGCTGGGAGGCAACTGAAGGCTTCCATTTCTCTTGGAGATACACGTTGCTCGACCCATTTTTCCACAGTTTGACCCCCATTGAGGTGAAAGTTGATTTAAACCTTTTCTCTGCACTAGATGCCTTAGTCAACACCATGAAATGTACCTGTAGATGTGAGTGTCCAACTGTGTTGTCTAGATAGAAGAAAAGCAAACTGGAGCTACTGACGTGCGGAGCAAGACTAAACTGTGAAAGGCAATAAGATATCATCATCTTTATATACTTTATATACTTGTTATATCTTTGCTGAAAACCACTGACTTTGCTTGATTTAAGCTATTTTTTTATAATATATGATACATATTATAAAGTTAACAGATATGCTCTTCTGCTGTCCAACATTGTCAAAAAATAAAGACCTGATTCTAATACAACAATATGCCTATTTGAGCTATCTGTAGACATTCTTTATTGTGCAAAAAAGATTAAAAACACATTTATAAGCCAAACAGTTGCACTGGGTGATTTGTTCCTTTGTTACCAAGAACATCGTGCTGCTGCTGCTGTATATACTTGCAATCACTCCAACTCCTACCTGAAAATAGCTCCAAGCAAAGGTATAGGTATTCCTATTTGAGTAATACAAGCTAAAAACAACAATGCTCAGCTATTTTTATTAAATTAAAGTGACTAGTTTTAAAATATTTAATTCTTTTGGTTAGAACAAACAGGCTCAGAGCTACAGACAGAGTAAGAAGTCATAAAGCCTTTAGATGTGAACTAATGCACTGCTGCTTTTGGTCTTTTAATAGAACTTATTGACAATTGTAAATGTTATAGACTATCACAAGCATTATCTTTTATATGCAGGCAAGTTCAGGTCATTAAATGAATAAATAAACAAACAGATCGAGGCAAAAGTTCTGAATACTGCAGAAATATTGACTTTCAGGAACAACTGGGTCCTTAAATAGATCCTCAGTATATTATAGCAGAAGTGATTATCATTTTATTGAAAACTGGCTCATAGTAAGACATTTATTTTATTCACAATCCTTTTAAACAAGGTTTGAAGAGGGAACAGAATATGTTTAAAAACCAAACAGAGAATATTAATAACTATGACATCTCATCATTATCATCATCACCAGAAATTTAATTCTTCATCACAGTCCTTTGTTTACCTCTCTTATGAAGTTATGAGGATGAGAATTCAATATAGATAAAATGTGAATGATGACGGGGCTGAAGCACGAATGCATTTAATATTAGATTAAGACATTCTCTCTCTTTCATCTTGAGTGTATTTATTCCTGACTAGTACATTCGGTAAAGCAAAATTTTGACCAAACATAAGGCTCATAGCAGAATCACAACATTACAGTAATTAATATTGTGTAGATCTCTCCAATCTTAACATGTCCTAAAACACATATTACACATGTGATTAGTATCACAGATGTTAGCCATCAACAGCAGAAATTCAGTCTTAATATTCAAAGACATGTATGTTGAGTGCTCTGAGGTGTGGGAGGGACCATTCAATGAAAATGCCTTTAAGCTTGCATTTTAAAAGCAAGGCTGTCAAATCTAGATACGTAAACACACAAGACTTCACACAGCGACAAGGGTACCAGCGGAGAGATCTATCACATGGATGACACCCCAGGATTGTCTTTAAGCTTTCCTGGTGTTGCACACATAAATTAGCCCAAGCCAAACTCGGATCAGTCAATTATGCTGGGGGCGGTGATTAGTGTTTGAACACAAACGTTTTGGAGGGGGGGGGGATTATCCCTGTCAGCCTTGAGACCCCAACCTTCACCTCTACAAGGTGAAAATCTTGACTATCGCAATACGTTCAATTGAAACTTTGCTCAGGCAAACACATTTCACATTATGAACCTGTATTAGGATCCTGTATGTAAGTGAGCCTGGAGTTCTTAAAGTTTAACATTTAGTATAATCAGTGTATTTTATGCACTGAAAATGCTGTATTCATCTTTCTTGAAAAGACATTTAGTCACAATTTTTCTTCTCAATTATAAAATAAACAAATTGAGTGTCATTAAACAAAGAACTGCAACAATTAGCTTGTTTCAGTGAGGATTCGGTGCATTTTTTTGTTTTACAATTTTGCAAGGTGAATGACTTGGTTGTATTTGAATGACGGTAGCACAAAAACACATCATATGAAGATGGTACCTCAAGGCCTTTTTCTTTTTTTAGTTTTTATTAGTAAAAGAAATTAAAAAAACAAGTTTAATCAACAGACTAACTGGTATTGGAAGGAGGAGTTAGTTGCAACCCTATTGGAGAAATCAGTACAGCCTGTAATCAATATGTCGGGTAAAATAACCGTGCATATACAGTTTTACCCAAAAAAATGGAAACCTGTAAATGCCCACACAGTCACAAGCTTTCATACAAGTTTAAATAACTGACTCTAATAAAAAAGCTATGTAAGATATTTGGTAGATTGTCACATACATTTGTTTTTTTCCGATTTTTTTCAGTTGCTGTCCATGAGTTTTTGTTATCAGTGTTGTTAGCTATAACATCTATGCAGTTGAGTTCTTGCATATTTATCTGAATCTGTCTGTGCTCACATATTAAAGTTAAAATGGAAGCTTGGATTGTCTGACTTGATGTTGTGAGTCTGAGGGACCGCTGGGTTTACACATCCTCTGAATGGTGTCATTTTTGCCATTTGGTGAATGTGGGCAGTGTAAATTTCACACCACCATCTTTTATTTTCTTTATGGAACTGGCTATACAGTGGCGAGGACACACATACAGTATGGTAATGACTGTCTTTGTTTCATTCATTCAAGCCATGGATTACCATTGATTATGATAAGGGTTACTTTCTGTGGCAGATGGTGCAATAAGACTAATTTATTCACCAATACAGCACATTATCATAACATCTCTCTCCCTCTCTTTCATTTATGTGCACTCTCCTCACATTATCTCCCATGTCACCCTTCTCTTCCTCTCTTACAGCCATCTGATGCTGTTTATCTTTCTTAGTCTACTGTATCTGTTCTTCGATCGTTTTGCTCATTCACCCTCACCAGCTAACTGATGCAAGGCAAGGTAACTCATTTGAGAATTAACAGGTGAAATGCATGCTCTTTATCTCAAGCACTGCTGTACACTACACTACATTTACTTTACATCAAACCGCCAAATATTTGTCACCAGTAAACAAACAAGGAGTTCATATTATTAATGATTCAATTCAATTCAAGACATTGTTGAACCAGCTCCACAATACAAAGGAGGATCTTCTTCCTAACTGCAGGAGACTGAGGTAGTCTAAGAAAAAGAAAAGAGTACACAGGTGGCCTGCAAGTAGTCTTCTCCTGTTTTAAACAGTAATGAAATTGAATTATAAGCCACTCATAATCTCTTTCATATTGGTTTGGAAGATACTCCTTACACTGCAGTTTGTGCCTGAGCCCACTCATCAGCAAAAGTTAAAAAGTCTGATTTACATTTTTTGTCAAGGATTTACCTCTGACACCAGTGCAGTGCACATAACGCATATCTTTAATTTTTTACCTTTGACACTAATTTATTCTCCTACTTCTCTCATGAAGTTCTCATATTTTAAAACAGAAATAAATGCTTCTTAAAAGGGACATCGATATTCAAAAGTAGATTTTGTGAATTCAATTGTAGGTTGATTCTTTTCTACATGGATTTAAATTATAAATGCGTAAATGTGTAGTTAAAACGGTAATTTCTTAACCTTACATTTTAAAGGGCATCATGAGCATTTGGTATTGCAATGGTTAAGTAATTATACACCCTTGCAACAGGCCATGGGGCTGTACTAACACTTCACACAATAGCCTTTTTCCACACAATGAAAACTATTACACTCACATAAAAAAGCAGCATTTTGTAAAATGTACAGTGTATTCTTTAGCCACTATATGAATCTACAGGAGGGTGAGTGTCAAGCTGCATGATTCTCTAAATTTAGATCAAGGTAATGCCAGTCAAGTAGGTGAGCTCATAACTGTCAAAGCCTGTGAGAGAGTGGTGAAAAGAGGCAGGAGAGTACACACAAGCCTGGGGATGCTGGCTGCATTATTCTGTATGGAGGAGCCCCTCAGCATGTTTATACTCATTCAGCGAGACAGCTGTGGGCATCTCGAGCCTGCCTAGGCCTATGTTTCTCCTAGACTCTCTAAGCCAGCCCCATTCATCATCCTCCAACAGCCCTGCTCTAATTGGGCTGCATCCCCACCTGCTGTCACTCACCACCTCCTCCACATTGAGCCGGAAGAGATACAGATGTACCTGGTCCAGCACAAACCTGTCGCAGCACACCAGCCTCTGCATTAGAATTGCATATGTGGACAGCTGAGCCCCAGCATCTACACTGAGCTGATCTCAGGCACTGCTTTTTCCTTTTCTCCCTGTTGGTACCTGTCTGTCCCTCTATCCACAGTGCAGTGGAAACCTGATAATGATGTGCCCTATCAGTTTAACTGTAGACAGGGCTGCAACACTCCGGGGCTGGAGGCATTGATGTGGGGACCTCTGTCCCCCAGTATGGCAAGGATATTAAACATTCCTCTTCCTTGGGCACCATGTCTCTTAAAGTTTTGCGAGGCCTAGTTTCATAATAGCTCTTGTCTTATTTGAGCAGAGCCTGGCACTTCAGATAAGAATTGCAGATACCCTTTAGCTGCCAAGCAGAGCTAGAAGACATCTAATGAGCCTTTGAGATTTCACTGCTAAACCTACCATAAAATGCCTGGCGTGCATGGAGACGTGGCTTCAATTTGTCTGAAAGGAATTCCAAGGTTTCAAGTTCCAGCATAATAGACAAGACAGCAACCCAAAGTCTCATTTGCTCAATTTGATTTTATTAATAAATAAAGGATTACCACTTTTGTTCAATGGAAGATTGGGTTAAGGCATGGCTTTGTCTAGTTGGGCCAACCAAGGGGGAGATTTGCATTTGTTCATTCTGTTCCTTTTCTTGATTCTGCATTCTGTATACTTAAACTCCCCTGTCAAACAATGAAAATATCCTTGTCCAACCCCATTAGCAGCTGACAGAGCAGGAGGGCTGGGGGATTTAATGAAAGTACAGCACATTTAGTCCATTCTAAGTGACACAGGCTGATACCAAATGCTCGGTCTTATTCTGTATAATTTTACGATGCATATCCTTGTGTTTTTCAGACTTTTGAGTTTCTGTATGGTCCACGTATCTTGGTCGGGATTTACAGAAAAACTTTTAAGAAGCACAACTAGAGAAGTTTTTCTCAAACTGTCTTCTTTAAATTAGGTTTCTGTAATATTTGTGTGTTTGCTGCATTGCTTTGTAATGCAGACTGTGATTGTTGCCTGAATTACATCCACAGGTTATATTATTTGCACTAGTCACATGGAGGAGGTATGAGTGAGTTGGGTTTTCAGGCAACGACAGTAAATTTTCACATTGCTGATTTTATTTATATTGCAAAACCTTCTCTTTCGCTTGGTTGAGGTGAAAAAGTTGGTCTACCAATCAAAGAAAAAAGCAAACTTGAAGCATATTCTGTGACTTAAACATCAAGTGATGCTTTAACTCCTCAGAGGAGACTAAAATATCGCTTGTGCAGCTAAAAAAAAACAATGATCTGTCGGCGAAGATGAGAGGACTATTATGTTCCTTAAATTAGTAAAGGAAACAAAGTTTTTCTTTATTGTTTTTTAAAGCTTGAGATTAACCTGGCACTCTTTTACCTGCGTCACTCAGTGGATCTCAGCGGGGTGGATCATAATGTTCAACACTCTCCTACAACTGATACAAATTTAAATGGAACTGGATTATATTTTATGGAGAAAATGCTCTTTGCTTTTACCTCTGATGCTCTCTGACTGCTCCGCCTCAACTCTTAGTGACTGACAGAGTTTTCTGATGGAGAAAAAGTATTACTTGTTGCTAAAGTAATCTGTAGCCTCTAGTAAGCTCTTTAAGCTAGGCAGCTAGCTGACTCTATTCACAAGAGGTGCAGCTGCTTGGGGCAGCGTTGGTGTCCACATCACTATCACAAGAGCTTTGGATCACTGGGAAAAAGGAGGCTTTACTATGCAGGGCAGAGGGGAAAATCGGTACCACAAGAGGAACATGGCGAGCAGGCAACATAACAAATGAACTCAGCAAGAGACAGAGCAGGACTTAAAAAGAGAAAAAAAAAGTGTCTGAGCAAGTGGCCCAGAAAGGAGTAAGGTATGACTGGCTTTTAGTTGTTGACGAGTGCTTTGCAAAATAACAGGCTGTTAGACGGACCCCGACATGGACTTCTTGCGGTTTAACTTGAAGTAATGTTAGCTGGCTTGCTAGTCAAGTCAGACAATTTTGTGGTTAAACAAGTGTTAGCAGCAATTTGTTTCTGGTTAAGGTTATGTCAGATTGGCCTACTCCTAAGTTATGAGAAACCCTTGTTCAAACATTGACTGCCGCATGTCAACGCTGGCATGTTTACTTAAAGACATAAGTTTCGGGACAAAACATTTTTATGACGTCACCATTTTTGTTTGTGATTAGCATGTACATTACATTTGACAATATTGTAGCAGACAACTAAGATTTGTATTTATACCAATGGAGTTGCTTTAAGAAACCATGGGGGTACCAGACTGTACAAAGCACAGTTGGGCGGACACGCTATTGAGGAATGTGTATCCTATAAAAAACAAATCAAATACATTGTTATTAAACAGATAGCTGTGCATTTTTCAAAAGGCAAATCTCCGGTTGCAAATTTATCATATATAGACTTAAATTCAATTCTGAACTGGCAGATGCAAGATTATATATCTTGTTCAGGGTATACATTAGTGCTGGGTGATTCTTACTAAAATGTGAATCTCAATTGATTGAGATCTACGATTCTCACACAATTTTTTTTCCACATTTTTTACATTTACTTTAAACTGTATTGAAAATTTTTTGAACATTAACAAAATTAAAACGAGGAACAAGAAGCCTTAGTCAACTGCTGAGGCTTAAAAATGCACATACATCATACCTTAAAACTGAATCCTTGTAAATAAAACAACAAACTCAACAAAAATAAATAGATAAATAACCATCTTTTTCTGTTATTATATGAGTGTGCAATTTGGTATAACATGCAATGT
>JAQNCA010000032.1:16950963-16961189 GCA_029783725.1 Acanthurus tractus | reverse complement strand
TAGATAGATAGATAGATAGATAGATAGATAGATAGATAGATAGATAGATAGATAGATAGATAGACAGACAGACAGAAAAGAAGAAAAGGAAAATAAATAAGAATGTACTGAAAACTATGATTAAAGGCTTCTTTTTGCATATAGCTGATGTACAGATACAGATAAATAGCTTTTTGTGATTGATTTTTGGGTGTTGCATTCTCTGTAGTTGTGTTTAAAGGAGTGTAGGATGCACACTTTCCCTATTTCTTTCTTAGCCCAGTAAATTAAAACGCTGCTCCACTTCTTAGTTTTCACAAGATTAGAGAGAGTGCATGTCCTAGTCTGTCGTTTTATCCTTCCCATTACATGTAGGATGAGAGCTTAACTTCCGAAGGGTTTCCATTTTAGTCAGGATCAATAGCCAAGTGCTTGTTGGCCAAAGTGACTTCAGTCCTCAGTCTTCAGTCCTTCAGTGAGTCGAGGTTTGACAGTGCAGCCCACATGAGTAGAAAATAAGAGCTGTCCACATCTACCTAAAGTCCATTTCCTCTCTACAAGTTTCAGGCTGTTATGACAGGTTCTTTTCATGGTTTAAGTAGGTGACTGGAGGGAGCTGATCCAAATGGCCAAAACAGCCCCTGGTTCATTATCAAGAGGCCTAGAATTTGAGATTATAGGTGATTACACTCATCCATCCCCTTTTCTGCAAAAAAAGAGAGAAATCTGTTTAATCCCCCTCTTTGGTGCAGCTTCGGAGGGCGCCCAGGGACGGCTGGCATCCATCACAGGCCTAAAAAAAGCACAGAACATACGGAACCAGGAGGAGCCCTGGCCCTGGCTTGCGGGGAAGAAGGCCAGTTGGCCAGCGAACAAGAGGTGCTGGGTCTGATCGGGCAGAGGGAGACGCCACTTGGCCGTAGATCACAGCGGTCAGTGGGGACATCGTTGGCCCGCCGGCTTGCATGTGGAGCTCTCATGGAAAATGGGAGGGGGTGCTGGGAGTTCAGTGTTGACCTTAGACTCTGAGCTGCAGTCAAAACACAGCGGGACTTTCCTTCCAACCACGTCCTCGCAGCCTCTACCAGCCTTGACTGACGGCTCTCAGAGCTGTGGGTTTGCAGTACTCTCACTCTGCTTCGCTTTCTGACGGATTTTCAATGACAACACACAGATTTACACTGTGGATCATTCACAGATAATTTGACTCTCATTATTTTTTTATGTCAACAATGTTTTTAACAGATTTTGCGTGTTTCCTCAACTTGTTAAAGAGACTAGCAGAGGGAATCCAACCACATCACAAGTTACTGACTATATTGTTTTTTGTTTGAAACCAGTCCTTTGAATCCATGTGTGGATTTATGGGATGGGAGCCTGGTGAGCAGACTCCATTTACAGTTTGAATTGATAGACCATATTGATCACCTACAGAGTTTTGTTCTCATTAAATGCTGCTGCTTAGGTCAAGTTAACACAGAGCCCTTGTCTTCAGAGTAATTCCATTTCAATAGGGCATTGAGCTATTCGCAAGGCATTTTGTGAGCTGCAAGGCACAAACAAATTTCTCTTCCTTTTCCCTTTATCTTTGTACATTTAGCATTTATATCTTTCTTCCCTGTTTACGATTTCATAGAAGTCTGAAAGGAATAAAAATCAAAAGCATATGAACAAACACTAGTGAGAGGTTTTAAAAAATCATTGCAAGCTGTGCAGGGCTCCACGAATGAGGTTTTGATTTGTTTTTATGTCATTTAAAAGGAGTACATACAGATGCAGAGTTTGAAACAAGTCATGGTTCTGTTCTTTTCTATTCTATTCTTTTTTAATTTTGTCTCATACTTGAATATGTTTTGACTTTTTTATGGCCAGGGATGCACAGAGGCATGTCAATTTATTACATTATAATAATTTCTGTTGGATCCTGTCATCTAACTGCTAACAACGATATCAAACCCAGAGGAACTGATAAATAAGGCAAGTTGTTCCTGACCTTTTGGCCTATAGCACATAAAAAGGAAGCATGGCCTATTTACATCCCTTGTCAAGAAACATACCATCAGTATTTGATCATAAATAATTCCTTTGTTCAATGCTCTGAATTATTAGTTTGCCTATTGTTAAAGTATATTTTCACTACCATGTAGCAGTGTGCTTATGAAGCACTGAATCAAATCACAAGATGACAATGTGGTCATGTTTACATTGTGTAGACTGCAGGTCTGCTGCTGTCAATTTCAACATTACCTTTAAAACCAACTGATAATAATTGGAAGTACTATGACATTTTTTTGCTTTTTGTTCAATGAAAGGTTTACCAAGCAATTAAACATACTTGCAATCAGGGTTAGCAGAATAAAACTTGTGAGAAAAAATATATAAACACACTTATAAGCAAAGTTCAAATATCGGTCTTGAGAATAAAACAAGGAATGGAAAACTGCTACTTAAAAGCAATTGCAGTATCCATTGTATCTTAATGTTACCATTCGTAAGTTCCATACGTATGATAGTTGTGAGCAGTTCAGTTTTTCACAAAAGTATAAGAGATGGTTACATGAATTCAATTTAGTTGCAGAAATATCTTGCACCTCCACAAATTTATAGTTTAACGCCTTGTTGGTTGCATTTTTACGTTGGTTAGTCACACTTGAATTAGATCACCATCTTATGAAGTGTAATGTAAAATAAGTGCTTTAAGACCTAAAATGCTGCACAGTCAAACAATCTGTTTGATCACTTATTTAAAGCAATTCTATTTCACATAAACAGTGGAATATAAATTAAACTGGATGATGTTGGACTCATGTTACCTTGGCATTGATGGACAGAAACCTGATAGTCATTGTTTTTTAACAGAAGCGTGAGAGCAAATCCATAATGTGCCACCTACTACTCTGCAGACAGAATTTGAAGCTTAATACTGCAGCCTTCACCTTCTACAAAGGGCAGGATAAACAAGACAAAAAAACGAAAGAGTCTGATATGTCTGTGCAACAGCTCTTCTTGTCATGTCCTCCGATAGAGATAAAGCAATGAACAAGCTCACTTCATTTTATTTCCACTTCAGGAAAAGATTTACCAACAAATTTTTCACAGAGTAGTGCTTCTCAAATCCAAATAATAACCTGGTAAAATGAATAAAAATCCTCACAAAGATGGTTCTTTTATTTCGGTTTTCTTTGACATTTGCGGGGTTGTGCACTGTAAATTTGTTCCCCAGGGTCAGACTATTAACGCAGAGCACTACTGTGACATTCTGAGGCGTCTGAGGGAGAACATTCAGCACATATCACCTGAACTGTGGCGCTGTGGTAAATGGGTTCTCCAACATGACAATGCACATGCTCAGAGCAAGTTGGAATGCACAAAATCTCTCTCTTGCAACAACAGTTATCACTCCACCCCATTTAAAGAAGCTGTATGACTAATAGATGAAAACATCTGCCTTGCAGCTTTAATAAATCATTTAAAACTATGCAATTATATGAACCACTTGTATCTCGAGTGTACCCTAAGCCTGTCTATAAACTCACAATACTCCTAAAGGCATAAAATGCAATGGAGTATCATCATTTTATTCTTTGGGGAACCAAAATGTCAGTAAAGATCAATAAATTATGTTTGCTTAGCAAGAGCAGTATGTGGGATATTCTTTTCTGAGGACTGAAGACCAAAATTATCAGGTTTTCTGGCTAGTTATTAGTGGCATGTTTAAGCCACAGTCACCACGATGCTTGCAGTCTACTGACCAAGCATGCTCTGCACAGTTAGTTAAAAATAACAAAGGATGTAATGATCCTCACTGATCCACAGCACTGAAGACACAGATTAACATGCTGCTTAACCCCTCTTAATTGTCTTGTGATTCTGGCTTGACAGCAGATGATCAAGAAACAAAGGTGACCGACCAAAGTCCCCTTGTATCTCACTGTCTCAAAAACAACCTCTCTCCCCTCACTTCTCTCCCCACCTGTCAGTGTGAAACAGAGTGAAAGTCAGGTAAGGACTCTTACTGCAAGGTGTCACAAACACAACACAGATGAGGGCCAGACCACACTGCTGGGAGGAGAAACAGCCCTCTGACCAAAAGCGGTGCTCATGATTCATTCATTACATCGTTAACAGTTTCCAGAGTGTCAACAGCTTGTCTTTGAAGTGATAATCTTAACATTGAGGGTGTCCTTGAATTTCTTCTCTCTATTAAAATGGTTAATGGGAAATGATTTCTATAATTCAGCAAGGAGGAGTTCCCAGAGCCTCCTGTTAGTTAAACCATGTCTAATAAATCTTGGGGGAAAAGACAGGAAAATATTGAAAGCTCCTAGAAAGCTTATGGAATTTCTCCCTCAGTTTGCATCTTATTGCATCTTATACTATTCTGTCTCCCACAATATTAACGTACTAATAATTTGATATGTTATTTAAGCTAATAATTTACTAAAAGCAAAATTACTGTTAATGGTAGGCAGTCATTATAAATACAGTATATGGAATAGAAACTTTTGGAATTTTGTTTATCATCTATAATCTAAATAAAACTGAATGTAGAACTCTGTCATCTTGGCGTTTTAAACATTTAAAAAAAACATAAATTTTGAGAATTAATGTAATTTAAAATTTGAACATTTTTTTATCCTTTTGTCATCTTTTTACACCAATGTTGAAAAAAACTTTGTTTTTTCCAATGCTGCATTTACTCAAGTAGTTCTCTTTGTCAAATTAAGCCTGGTAAAAAGTGCTCATGGGAGCTACAGTAGCAGAAACTCATCCATTCATGGTAGCTTGGGGCTTGACTTTTTACTAAGTCCTACATCAAAGACTTGCATTCTTGTTGGCTTGCACCAGGTAATCTTGTCGAGTTTTGGAAAAGCTAGCAAAACCAAAACTAAAAGAGTTGTTCAGTAACCAAATCTTTGCCTAAACCTCAACATTTAGACTGATCAAACCTTAATTCCAACCAATGAAGAGCCAACAGTGTTAAATCAGCCCTTTCTAGTCTGGGAGAGAAAACCAGAAACACCAAGTCAATGAAGCCACCGACAACAACATTGGTAATTTATTGTCTGAATAAATACTGTATGTCTTGTACTATTACAGATAGAGGATGTGAACAAAAAAAGAGGGACAGATCGGTGTTGCTAAAGCTCTGTTAAATTTTGTGGTTTATCTGTAGTTGTCGTGTTGTTGAGTGTATTATACTTTGAGTTTTTTTTTTTAATTCTGTCCGCCCCTTTATGGGAGGATGGTGATGGATGAACTGAGCAGAGAGCAGTGTTTTACTGTGACAGATTTATAGCATTTGTTAGCAGAAATGGAAATTAGGTTAAAAAAAATAAAAGCATCAAAGAGAAGTCTTGAGAACAGACATAAGAACGAATCCCAAAAGAATTACAGCACTATTAATGTTCAGTAGATTCATACTTGTGTTTTAAACAAAGCAAAAAAGAAAAAGTCATGCTACCAAATAGCGTTGTTAATTTCAGAACAAAACATGTTAGCAGAGTCAAAAGAAGATAAATTTAATGGGGACATCCAGCTTAAAATCTGCCACATCAAGCAAATCTTTTAATACCAGCACAATTTATTTTAACTCTTCACCCTAAAACACTGATATAATTCACTATGATATTCATTGTATGACTAAAGGCAGCCAGGAGTAGTGGTAACGATTCCCTACAGTAAGCATAATCCAAGCTCATTTCAAGCTTATGTTCTAAGAGGGACTTTAAACACAGGCATATGGTGATGGCTTTATATCACGCTAAGTATTGCCAGTGGGGGGTCTAATCAATAAAGGACATGATCTTTAGAAGTCTGTTTTTGCATTAAATTCAAAAAGTAAGCCTATTTGCTGGAAGGAGAAGCGTTCCTGCTTTAAAATCCTGCAACTGAGCTAATCAAGGAACTTTCATACTGAAGATCTTAATCATTTTTGGTACAATATTGAAACAATTTATAGAGTGGTTTGTGCCTGGATCAGTGTAAAAAAAATGGATGAAATATATTGTATAAATGCATTCTGAGTAATGTGATAAAGGGGAAGACAGATTGTGATCTTTTATTGTCCCCAGTTTTCTTAGAGATATGCTTCCCACAGGACATGGTGTATGTTTAGTTTAACTGGAGGCAGGGGTTGATTCAGAGAGGGAGATAAGCTCTGCTCTTCATAACTGGGCCATTTAGTCCCTTGCGACCCAGCCTCTCTGCCTTTGGCAAGCACATCATTTTATTGTGACCCCAACCGGCAGCCAAACACTCAGCCTATAAGCCAACACTAATGAAAAGCACTAATTCCAGCCTAGTGAACATAAACAGAGAGGCCCAATTCATATTCATGTGCGAAGCTTGTTCCTTGCACTCCGTGTCAACCCATTCATCCAGTCATTGCAGTCAGACCACCCCTAGCATATAGCATCCTCAATTTACTTGACAGACAGAGTAGCCCCTCAAGATTTGTCTCAGCTGAAACAATTAAATGCTTCGACTGTCGGGTTGTTATGATTAAGACATTCTCTCTCTTGTGCAACAAAACCATTTCATCAATAAACCTTTGCAAATTTTTAAAATATTTATTTCAATCTTTGCATGATAGCACTTAATGCTTCAGTGGTTCTTACATACCAAACACGTCACTCTCATACAGTATGTGACATTTTGTGGAGGTTTGACAAATTACTCTATATCTCATCCAACTAAGATGCTCCCCCTTATGTTTTTAGCCCAGAGCTGCAGATTAAAGAATGAATTTAAAATTCCCCTGTTAAGCAATCACACATGTTTAAAGGTACTATACACCCCCAGTAGACTTTGCATGTAATAAAGTGTGTATTCTCAGCCTGGTGCATTTGCAGAGGCTAGACATGCCAGCAGGGCTTCACAGCCCATGTCTGGGTGATTCCAACAGCTGTTTCTATGAGCCTTGGGAGAGAGTGTGTCAAGTAGGATGCCTTCTGCTGTCACCAGCTCCTCAAGGTGTTTATTAAAAAAATGTTAATGCCATCAGCATAACACACACATCGCAACTTGGCCCTTGTGACTAGGATCTTGCAGTACCCAGCTGTTTCCACTTGTGGGATAGTCTGGGAGTGTGTACCAGTCTTTCACGCCCACACAGCAGGAGATGTCAGTGGGCAACATACTTCAGTGAGGTCCCAGAGGGCACAAGGGATTTACTTCAGATGTCTTAGCATCTCTAGTGTTGTGGAAATATTGATTAGGCAATCTAAATTAAAGGGAGGGCAAATCGAATATTCACTTTTACAGGAGTGGACAGACACCGTCTACAGACTCCCTCTCTCGTCTTTCTGTATGTTTTTCTCTCGGTCCCACCATATAATGTTTTAGTTATCTAAAAATGTTAATTTTTAATTCATGTGGACTGTGAGAGTGAAAAAAGCTGTGAATAATATCTCAGCCAGCCAATGGACCAACTCTGATTAAGCCATGTCAAGTGGAAGGCTAAGATTTTAGTCATTTATGAATTTTATCGACCTCCATTGGCAACTGAGGAGTTGCATCAATATCAATGCTTCTCTCTGAAAGCTTGTGGTTGCTTGTACTGGAGAGAGACATAAAAGTATAAAAGCTAGCTCATCTAGCAAAAATGTCCTGAGATGAGGTAATCCATCACATCATAATATATGTCCTTTTTTCAGACAGAATTCTTAGCTCAAATTCCTGGCTATTATAATACTGTTTTCAAATTTAGATTTTCTTTCTAAATGCTTGGTGATGTTTAAGTTCATTGATGATCCCAAGGAGAAAAATTGTCTCTCTTTAAAATCCTTCATCTGCTTTGCACAAGCAACTCATTGTTAGTTTAAAAGTGCATATGAATTATAAGCAGTCAATAATGCTGTGCATTTGAGGTTTTCTCAATTTAACTGCAATATTACTTGATTTTTTTACATGTTACTATGTTATTTGTCCCTAATCGTCAGTAGATATCGTGCTTTGCTGCTTGTATTGGTTCCCTTTTCCTAGTAGTGTTTAACTTTCATGTTAGTGAGAGAAGAATTTCTGCTCTGAATCAGGCTGAGGGCAAATGGTGATTGCAGAGTTCCTGCCTATTACCACAAACCATTAAAGATATGAAGTGGCTAATTTTTAACTGTGAAGCATTTCACTCTGTTCTTACTTGGTAATGTTATTCCAAGACAGAGTTGAGAAGTTGCCTTTTGAAATCAAAAATTATTCTGTTTTGAGGTACCCATATTGGTACACCTAAAATTTGTACACGGATAATAAATTAAACACTGATTAAGTTATACAGTATGAAGTTTTGATATTTGGTCATCAAATGTTCCATGCAAAATAATTAAGAGATGGCCAAACAAGTCATTTAGCATAGCTTAAACCTGCAGTCTTTTAAATCACAGTGACAAAATATGTAATATTGTCGTCCTAAATTTATCTTGCTGCTTGCTTTAAAATGTGCCTCTGATTCGACTATAAATATGAAAAAAACCACACACACACACACACACAAACAAACAGCAGCAACAAAAAAAATACTTACTTCCATTCTAATGTCTTTGCAGGAGATTTCTGCAGGATTCTGAATTAAATCTTATGATGATGAACATGAGGCATAGCCATGAGCAAAGTCATATCATCTAAAATTAAAGGTTGGGTGACAAGGTACTTGACATGATCTTGTCCCCGTAGGCTCCGAAACAGCTTACCTGAGGGCAAGAAAACCGGCTAAACCAGTTGCCAACAGACTAAATTAAAGTTTTTCTCTCTGACTTCTATTATTGTGGTGCAGGAATGCTGCTTTCAGTTTTATGAGCTGCTAGGTTTTTGTTTTTGAGTGGCTGACAGACAGCAGCTATAGAGCCCTGAGGTGGCAATTATGGATGCCTACATTTTTGGTACAACCTTTCACCTTTTAGTGGGATCTTTGCTCTTAATGAAATTAAGTTGGTGTTCTGAATGCAGCATATGTTACCATATGCTGCAATGGTGTGAATAGAAGTACTTCTAATTAGCCAACCAACTTTCAATGAGAGGTATGTTATCCTCCTTAATAGCAAGGTGTTCTTTGTGTTAATACAATCCTATTGGGAGAGAGGACTCAAAGCACACCCACACAAGCTATAGAGACTCAGCACGGTGTGGCACTTTAAAGCCACAGACACCTGCTTAAACAGTGTCATCACGGTGACATGTGTAAATACGCAGCATTACCACTAATGAGAACAGAGAATGGGATATTGTGTTGTCAGTCTCATCATGGGTGCCCTGATCAGCTCAATACTGCATGGCGTGTTCACAAAGGAGCAGACACTGTGTCACAGGTAACATGGATGGTTCATTCAACACCGTCTGACTATCAGTGCCTGGGTTGAGAGCTATATTCATCAGCCTGGCGTTAATTAATGCCTGCATGATTGAATATGAGAAGGGACGCGCGGGAGAGATAATGCACACCTACAGATACAACGCTGGCTCCACTCGAAGATATGATGATTAATTCATTCGCGTCTTCCGCTTCAGAAATTAAAATTAGACACGCTGTATTTTTTGTGTCAAATGTTTTGGCAAATAAAGCAAGAGTCGTTTTGATAGTAATTAGAAGCCTGTTGAAAAGGCACTGCATTGAGGTTATGTAGACAGCCCAAGATGCAACCTCCTCCTCAGTGGCTTGAAGATACACAAACATGTGTGTATGTTGTCCCTGACTCGGGGCTCTTTGATTGTGACAGATTGGCAAAGAAGTTGGCTATTTGAAAGTGGGGCTCTGGAACATCAGCTTTGAGGTAAGGGTTAAATGGGATTGCTCCCTTTGAATCATTTTGATGACCCACCGCAGCTGAGTCTGCAGGTTGCTTGCTTTGAAGCGTATTATGTGCCTGAGATTGAGCAGAACTCAGGGCTTATCACAGGCACGCACACGCACACACACAGCATCTCAGACACTGGCCGCATGGTAGCAGACAGTTTAGGCAACTCTCTAGAGAAAAGAGGAAGTACTTTAACCAAATGAAGTCCTTGAGGGATGGAGTTTACTTAGAAACAAGTGTGACATTGTTATTTAAAGAATGGACAAAAAATGATAAAAGTCAGTGGCCAGGATTGCCTGAATCTAATCAACTCAGAGACCTTCAGTTGTAAAAAGAAGCCTTCAATCATATTTTTCAGTACATTTTTATTTATTTTCCTTTTTTCATTTCTATCTATCTATCTATCTATCTATCTATCTATCTATCTATCTATCTATCTATCTATCTATCTATCTATCT
>JAQNCA010000032.1:16940398-16950841 GCA_029783725.1 Acanthurus tractus | reverse complement strand
ATCTATCTATCTATCTATCTATCTATCTATCTATCTATCTATCTATCTATCTATCTATCTATCTATCTATCTAGGTTTTTCAGGTGAATTTTCTACCTCTATATTTATACTGTATATAGTAGAAGTAAAACTCGTGACTGCATTTTTCTGATATTAAAAAACCAACATGATCCAAGTTTTCCCAGTAACATTAGTAATGTTTTCCACCACAGACATCAGACGTCTCATAAAAACTGTCATTATATCAAGTATATCAGCAGATTTTTTTTCTTACATGAATCAAGGTCAAACATCCATAAATCTCTTTAAAAATCATGAACATCATATTATTTTTTTCCTATTATCAAGTTCAATATTTAGACATTCAAAAAACTTTCCAATAGTTTTTAACAGAAACCAGTGAGGGCAAGTTAGGATGGCATAAAAAATGTGTATCTTTTCTCTGCATCTACCCATCTATCTTATCTCAGCCATTTTATCTTAAGCCTATCCAATGGAAGAATTTCCTAGTTTACGTGTTTTAAATTTCAAAATTACCAGTATGCTATTAACCACACACTAACAACAAACTGGACACTGCCACTCCATCAGACACACACATACACACACCAACACCACCCCTGTTTTTAGCTGTTTAGCACCACATGAGCTCCATCTGTACTCAAAGCGTCATTGGTGACATGTGGCCTGTCCATTATTGCTCTATTAAAAGCTGTGTGCATGTCAATGGGTCTCATGCTGTTCCATAGCAAATATGCATCTTGTATTCTGGCAGAAAGATTAACAACATCAAGCACAGTGACTTCTTTTAATGTCAGCCTCCCTTTGATACTTGGCACTTGCATTTGGGTATGATTGAAATAAAATCTAACACAAGTGTTAGATGATAGTGTATGAAGGAGGTGACGTCCCTGACATTTGAAAGATTCTTTTGACTGTGTTGGCATAATAATTATTTAATAAGAAGTTTTGTTATGTTTGCACTTACTGAAAGCCTATTTATTTTTTTCTATTCATGCCTGGATGTAGTGGTGTTTCAGTATGCCAATACTAACAATAACAGTGAAATTTAAAATAAAATAAGTAACTACTAACACAGGTATAGAAAAACAGTTTTAATGATAAAAACTGTCTTTAAGTAATTTCTATTTCTTTAAATTTTGGCTGGCTTTGTTAGAGAAGATGGCGGTAACAATTCATCCTATTAGTAGCCATTAAGTGGAAAAAAAGTTATAGCTACAGACTCTCTACCTCTTGTTGCTTGTATTTTGTCATTTATTTGTCAAAAAATCTGATTCTTAATTTTTTTAGGCAAGGACAGTCATGCAGCAGAAATCTTATTACAGCCTAACCAGAAACTAAACAACCCTCACCCACAATCATTTCAAACCTTTTTCTTTCTTTTCTTTTAAACCCTGACCTTTGAGTTATGCTAAAAAAAAAACTTATCTGCCTACCTGCATTCACTTGTAGATTCAAAACCATAGACACAGGCACTTAGCCTGACACATTCTGACACACTCTTACATACACAGCCACATAGGCAAACAGACATGCAGCACCTTTATTTTCTCTCTCTGTTTTATCTCCCCCCAGGTCGTCCGTCAGCCTATTTTTGCCCTAGCCTGCTGCTACCTGAGGGTCAGCTGAAAGGTGGTAATGGAGGGCTGACTGAAGCCTGTCACTTCATGCTCTTTCACCCCGGGGACTCTGAGTGGGAAAGTAATGGCCAAGCCTGCCAGATGTAGCAGTCACTTTTAATCAAGTGCATGGCTGTCAGTCCGACTGTATTGATCCCTCTGAAGTCCCCAGGCAGCCTGAAATCGGACCGGTTTCTACACCACAACAACTTTCCTCTCGCCTTTCAAACAACTCCCCATGTGGTGGCATCTTGGCCAAGTTAATCATATTCCAGCTCTGCCATGAGAAACAGCAACCACAGAAAACAAGATCAGACAGGGTCATTGCCCATGCCATTTACTGTATGTGTCACACAAGCGTGTCTTAACGAATGTCATGATTTTATATGAAACAGATATTTGCGTGTAATTCATGCCTCTGCAGCTCTCAGTACATTGGTGCATCCATGTACAAATATACTGAGATAAAGACAGCATGCCCATTAGTTTTACAAGCTTAACGCATTTGGGTGCTTGAATAAATCCTTCCATCTTCATATTGTTCGGGTACAAGCTTTGCTTTAAGTATTGCCAAGGTTAAGTAGCAACTGTGAAGCCATATTTGTTTTGTCTTCACCTTACTCAACAGGAATGCATGCTATTGTGAGAGTGGGTGAAAGTCAGTATTTGGTACCTGGCTCTCTCCTTTTTTGTAGAGATCTGTTGCAAGGCTCTGGTTTTATTGTTCATTTGCTGAGGCCACAGGGGCTGACTATTACTGGGTCATAACTCGGCAGGATGATGAGGGATGAATTCTAATGTGGATCCATCACCAATAGGGATGGGAGAGGGAGGTGGCAGGAATGAGAGCTGGAGGACTCACAGGGGAAGATGGAAATTTAAGTATGTCATGAGCACACACACAAGCACACTTGTATTCAAACAGAGCAACACACACATATAATACAGGTGTATGCAGGTGCATGCACTATCCTTTTTACTGGAAATGTAAGCCATGATTATGCATGATAACCAATCAGAGGTGTATACTGTCACATATTCTCAAGTTTCTCTACATGTTTTTATTTTTCCAGACTAAATCTTATCAAACTTTTTTGACACTACAGGGCAAAATCAGAGGAAGGAAGGTCACTTATTTCCTGTGCAACACTTTGCTATTTTCCTTTTGTGTGCAAGGATCATGGCATGGCAGAGAAAGAGAAGAGGCAGAGCATTTGCAGAATAATCTGCTCCACCATCCAGACACATGGTTGACTCCATGTGGTAAACCTCAGTGACAGATGCTTAGAGTAAGAGTAAAAGGAAAGGTGTTAGGCAATGACATGTGAAATAGAGGGCAGACTGTCGAGCCCCCTGCATTGCAGATGTACTCCACTGCACCATAGTGGACAGACAACACTGAACAAGGCAGTGCGGAGACAAGCTGTTTGAGAGAATTTGGTAAAGAAGGACTTTTTGTGACTCTGCATATAAACTTGAGAATTCTCATCTTCATGTGTTACACAGAATGCAACATGTAATATAATGTGAGCAGAAAATGTACTGAAGATCTTGAATAACACAGAGGAAAAAAGGGAAAGTAAAATAACGCCAGAGTCAAATAAATCTGACAACTAGTAGCTATAATGCATATCTCAGCATGAAGCATATATCATCCACCAAGCACATGTTTCTCTGCTTCCAAAGAATTATGGTAACAAAATGATGATTATTTTATTTCTGTCATAATATAGTTTGCTGCAACAGTAAGTTACAGTTATTATTAGCCTGGTATAGGGACAGAATAATTTCAAGTTGTAGATTTTTAGCTCCATTTAGATTAAACTTTAATGATCCCTGTGGGGAAACTGGATTGTTGCAGCTGAGGAGAATAAGATATAGCTAATAATAATACAACAGAAAGCACAAGTGATATTTCAACAAGTCGCCACCAGCAGAACACGCTCAATATGATGCAGTTATAGAATAAAAAATATAGATTGCATGCAATGACAGGTTTACAGGTCAAAAAGGATTTTAAAGCATGTATAGCTAGTTATTCTCTTTGCAGTAGAAGAGATGCATAGGAGAACAAAATGTCCAGGAAAACAAACATGCATATGCAAATATACTTTAAGTCACCGCAATCGCATTTGAGATAGAGTTGCAAAGAGCAAGACAGATAAGACATCTTATTTTTCCATCTATAAAGTTTGTGCCCATTTTTTTCAGCCATCAGGTTTTTTTCTCCCTTTATCAGAACATCTTGTTATGTAAAGTACATCACAAGAAATTTCTATCATCTGCACAGCTCCGGCATAATGCAGGTCATAATGGGGGACTATGGGTGAATACAGGATGAGTGGGGTCTGTCTTTGGGATTTGCAACAAAAGGATCCACCCTTGCTTTCTTACAACACACCGTTTCAAAATCCCTGTCAATCCCCTTCATGATGGAACAAAGATTTTTCACTGCAGCTCACATACAGTCAGCAGGCAAAACCAACAAAAAGACATGGCTCCTCCAGTGCCTTCTGTCTTTTCTGCAGGAAACAGACCGATGGCTCTATTAAAGCAGCGGCACCATACACCCTGGGTAAAATAGCTGTCAGATTTGTCACTTTCAAATGACATACCTATTAGGAGCTAATAAAACCCCTGAGCTAAGTTGAGCCAGCCGGCATATATCAAGGCTACAATTCAGCAGAAGGATGAGATGTTGAGGAGAAAGAGAGAAAGATTTATTTTTTTTTTGCTTTTGTGTAAGCTTTTGTTTGCCTGTTCGGCCCCTGTCAAGTTAGACAATGCAGTTCCCCGAGAGTCTAATCGATGCTGCAAATGTCAAAGACTGGCTATGGTTGCATAAGGCTAAAACATGACTCTCAGTGTGGTGTTCTTATCTGCTGGACAAAGACTAAGACAGCTGATGGGGTAAGAGCCACCATCTACAGAGGCTATATCTTGAACTCTTCTCATCCACTCAATGCCAATGAACCACCTTTATCTGAGAAAAACTCTGTACAACTACATCTGTGTGTGAACCACATTTATGATCATATCTGAGGTTTTGTTAAGGAGTGGCAGATATATTTGCATGTCATTTGGCAAATATCAGATTTACAGTTTTAGGGCTTGTAATTACCGCTAAGACAGAATTGCTTTCATTTGAGTGGTAATCATGTTTGCTGTTTGAAAGCCTCATCCTCTTGGATTTGTTAACATGCTGAGATGCACACACACACATGCACACAACACGCAAAGCTATTGTAATTCAAGGAGCATCTACAGTGGAGATTGCAGTGTCGCGTCATTAAGACAGCCCCCCACCCAAGGGTACCATTATAGTACAGATGCACGGTAAAATATTCAGCCACACACCTACACATTACCCACACACACGCAGGTACGGTGTCTTAATTGGCCCCACTCCCACAAGAGAGTTGTATTTTCTAAAATGAATTGTGTAATGAAGACCAAAACTGAACTCCCAAGCCTTGACTGTTGTGACGTAGTTTTCAATATATCATGGCAGATTTTATCACTGCAATAAAAATTGATTGATCATGGTACATTGTCTTTCCCAAAGCAGATAAATTTCAGTAATCTTAAAATTATACTGGGACTAAATAAATTTTATCAATCAATACATTGATTAGCAACTATAAAATGACGGCATACTCAAGCATGTTGAATGTGCTACAGGATGAGAACATGACTGAACTGACAGAGGAAATACTGGAAAATCCAGACTCAGCAACTGCTCTTAAAGATCATTATGAACTGTCACAATATGTGACGGTCTTTTTAATATTTTTGATACTTCTCTATGACTCTAACCAAGGTTGCCAGATGAGAACAGATGAAAAAGAGAGAGAGAGTGAGAGAGCAAGTGGGCCAAGAAAGGGCTGAGAACATCGATAGGCTGAAGGCAGTTCTACAATAGAACAAGATTTTATTCATTTTAAATAGTAAAAAAATTATATAGTTCAAAATGACAAATCTCAATTTTACCCCATGGGGCACACACCCCCTCTATCCTTAGACCCCCTGTCTTTTAATTAAAAACTTGAAAAAGACACATCTTTGGTAGCTATTGGAAGTGGCTAGCTTGAGATACCACTAGCCCTTCTGGACTGAGTTAGGATATGAAAGAACATAAGACACAAATAGTTTCTAATTAGATCATTTTATTTTGAATTCTAATTTCACTACATTTCAACTAGATGCACATTTAGCATGCATAACAGAATAAATTTTTGGTTGATACTGCTCCTCAGAGTAAGCTGCAGTACTTGTAAAATATTGTTCCTTGCCAAAATCCACAAGTTAAAACCATTTTCACAGTTTTAATAAGCTATCATAAACATCAGTAAAAATAGTGGACAGATCAATATGTTCCTCTTACATATAGGCTTTCCATGGACTTCATATGTTCCTGTATTTGTCTAAATGTAAAATCGGCCCCTAGTTACAAAGCAACCATGCCTTAGGATTAACAAATACGAGGAAACAACATCCATTATCTTCCATCTATCCCAGACTTTCACTGCCGAGGAGAGAAACAACTGGCCTATTGCTATCCATCTCACCCTGTACTGGAGGGGCTCTGGGTGATAAATTCAACTCTTACCAAAACCCACTGGCAAAACACCAAGCACATGTTGTACCACAACAAATGCTTTTAAAGTGTGTATTTGTTCAGATTTTAGTGCAGAGTTCTGTTTCTGATACAAACCTCAATCACTAAAGAGTCATATTATCATTTATCACTGCTTCCTTTGGACTTCAGGCTTCCTGATTATCCCATTATCCTGCCAGACTTCGTTCACAAATTGGAACTTTACTTGATAGATCCTGACTCATCGCAGCCTCACAGAACCCACTGATCCCATTTATCCCTTTAAGAAAGAGTTGCTTCTCTTGGCCCAAAAATACTCACGTACATAAACTCCAATGAAACTTTACAGCTTTATACTGCTTTAGTATAGAGTAAACCAACAGGAGGTACTGTGTTAGTTGGTAAGTTTTAGAGAAGCTGGTGGTTGCATTTAGTTACTTTTAGACAGAATGCGGCTGCATTTTCCACGTTTCCAGTCCTCTTGTTAATCTAAACTAACAACTACTGGTTGTAGCTTAATACTGAACAAACAAAATTTAAAAATAGCCTCGCTCTTCTCATCTAATTCTCGAGAAAAAAAAGGATTTCCCAAAATGTCAAACTGTTAAGATGACCTTTGAATTAGAAGGAATCCAGACATGCAGAGGTACAAAAGCCTAATTAAAAATAAAATTGATTCTGAATAAATTGATGTATTTTAAGGAGTGCAAGAAAATTTGATTTGCATTTAAGTAAAAATACAATAAACTCAATTGAAATAGCCTATTTTCTATGTACACAACATATTTATTAACATTTGCAAGTAATGTTCCTAAAGAGGACTTTAAGCGGTGGCTATGGCTTTAGTATGCTCAACCACGCGTAAGCTTTTACACACAAGCGTGTCAAGCTGTGGATGCACTATATCCACACAACATCTGCCCGATGTCTTGGTGAAAAGACCACCGTTACCCTTGTCCATCCTATATCAACTTCTCAGGAGACCCTTGGCTACCTGTGACACCCCTCTTCACAAACATCATACACACACACACACACACACACACCCCCACGCACCCATGCAAACACACACAGACACGCACTAATCCTGCCCCACCCTTCCACTGCATGAATTATGCATCATCAGACAGTCGGCAGTGAGATAATGAGTCAATTGCTTAGAGAGCCTGCAGAGACACCCGTGCACCATGATGGTTATAGCAAGCCGTCCCAGTGCTCAGGTTGTACTCACCACCAGATGTCCCAGGTGCAGGGTGATGAATTATGGGTCATCCCTCGCGCCCTCTTCTGCAGTGTCACCACATTCAGAGGCGAGAGCATGTGGTTTGGCCCATGTGGTTATGTGCATGTGTGTGTGTGTCTGTCTTTGCTCATGGATGGAGAGTCATTCATCAGTGTTGAGCAGAGTACTAAAAATTTGTACTCAAGTAAAAGAAAAAATTACTCCTATAAAAAAGGGACACAAGTAAAAGTTAAAAAGTATGTGGCTGAAAGTACAGGTTATTCTCCATGTTAATATAATTTTTTTAAGTTATTATTAATGCATAATTTTTAGTTAACATCACAACAAATCACTATTGCTATAAGACAAAAATGTATATTACTTTGTCTATGTAACGCATGAAAAACAACAGAACAGCAAAGTTTTACACAGCTAACTTGAGTTAGCTAACTGCATTTCTAAATACAGTAGGTGCAACTTACTTTAACATGCTGGCTTTTCTGGAGGCATAGCAAGCTACTTTTTAACTCATATGCATTACTTGCATTAAGTTACTATACAGCTGCCATTTATATACAGATACAGTGGAAATGTTGGATTCATTTACCTCTGATGATCCCTCTTTGCAGAAGGCTGAGTTAATTTCCCTATACAACCACAGGCTATGTTCTGTAAGCATGTGTAGTGCGAGGCATTTGAGGCAAATACCGTTCTGACATAATGAGGGCCAAATGCAAAGAAGGCATACAAAGATGAGGTAAACATGTTAGAAACATGCTTATGAAAGCAGGTGTAGATGACAGCTCATGCGTGCATCTGTGAACAATCTCTGAGCTCTGAATATTTGATCATTTTAATTATTTGTTTTAATGCAATGTAGCTTCCTCTTATCTTTGGTAAATCTATCTCTTAATTTAGCAATAAACACTAGCAGTTTTCTCGATGATGACCCTCTAATTCTTGGGCCTGTGATACTTTCTGCTCCACACTGACTTGTTCTCTCTTTGACCACAATTTCAAAAGCCATATCAACCATCTATGATCTCATGATGAGCATGCCAAAAAACAAAGTGCAGTGCAGTGTAGCTGAAGGATTTAAAGTGTGACCAAAGCTTTTCAAGGCAGCTCTATTGAAGTCCCAAGTTCTCGTGACAATTACAGTCGATTCCCTCCCCAAGTCCACTCAGCCACTTTAACAGTCTCTCAGAGTAGAGAGAGCTTCTTACAATGTCAGAGTGAAATGCTGTGTAAAGAGCAAGATTTCATTAATAATCCGTTCAAAGTGAAATGTCTGGCTTTGCAGTTTTAGTATGATCCTACTGACAGTCAGGGCAGACTGTGAGGCCAAGTTGTAATTGGGGTGCTTGAGCCAGCATATAATGCTGCAAGAAAACTGTTAAACATGTTTAAACTTAGTCAAGTACTGTTAGCATTCTGTGAAGAGATTTCATAACCATACAATACATATATACATATATACGGTTCACTGATCAGCTACAGTCAGCTTCCATCAAAGTTCTGTTTTTTCTCTCTGTGCTTTTGTGGTTTGTCCACAATTACAATAGCTGTACAACAACCACGCAGCAGAAACTGAGCTGAAATATAAAAAGAGAAAGAGCCAAAAAAACAGCTTTTTCAGACTATAAGTACACTATGTTCAGGTCCTTTATTTGTGGATAAAAATATTTGATTCTGATATCTGATTAGTTTTACTTGGTTTTATACTCCTCAGACAGCACAACCAATAAAACCAATTACATTGTCATAGCATCGGTGAATGCCATTGCTATGGCTTTGAGACCCACCACGAACAGTATGTCTAATGGGTGCACCACTCTAATTATTGGAGAATCTCGACCATAAATCTGTGCACCAAACTGTCTGGCTCCAACTGACAGATCTTTATTAGCTTTAGGTGCCAGGGACATGGGCATGTTTACTACCAACTGCTTAATCTATCTTTCTAAAATCATCTACACTCTCTGATACATGAAGGAGCACTGACGAATTGTACATATTTTATGATAAAAAGCTGCAATCAATAAGTGAAAAAAGATTGTGTTTCCTACCACAATCTTCTTCTCCACCCTCCACAATGCCATGGTGGCACAAATTAATCTAGAAAATTGTATGTTTTTTTTCGTGCATCCCACATAATGACTCACAATTTGAAGAAACAGTGCTTAGTCAATAGAGATTTACTATCACCTATGATTTCATTATGCATGCGACATTCATTCCAAACTCACACAATCAACATGGCCTTTATCTGTCTATTTACTTTGATTTTTTGCAAACTGAGTTCTTGATGCTCCACCAACCTTCACTCTGAGCCAAATCGATGGTAGTTAACATCATGTGATTCATAGCTCCATAGCAGAACTTCATCACGGAGGTATTTAAATACCTAGAGCTTTACATTTGGACTCAAAGGCCAACCAACAAAGAAGATTTGTCAGCAAAGTCACAAGCCTTTGGGGAAAAATATTGCTAATTATCACTTATTTTCACTGCTGTTACTGAGGTCAGGTTTGTAATCAGATATTCAGGATGGTGTTACTGGGAAATACATTTTGGTAGAAAATTACGTTGTATACAATGAAATCAACACGTGCTATTTCTCTTCCTTCACAATAATAAGTAGATAAAATCTTTGCCTGACTATAACCTTTATAAGAGTATTATGTATGTTTTTTGTTGTCTATTTACTTTCAGCTAAACAAGACACTTTATCTGTTTATTTGCCCTGGTATGTAATAAAGAGTTTCACTAAGCTAATGAAGCCAATTAGTTTAAGAAATAAAGGGTCTTATAAGTATTTTATCTTTTGGCATACACTCTGTACACTCTGTACACTCCTACACTCCACATATGTAAAAAATATCCTTTTCAGTATGGGTGTGAATGTTTCACTCACAAAACGATCCGATTCAAATCTTGATTCACAGGCTACGATCCGATTCAGGGACGATTCATAAAAAATA
>JAQNCA010000032.1:16861679-16940139 GCA_029783725.1 Acanthurus tractus | reverse complement strand
CGAGCACAACAATGGCAGGTATGGGCCGCTGGAAACTCAGGAAACCGATTCGCGGCCGTAAATCCGGGCCATCGGACTGCTTGTAGGGCATTTTTACCGATCCAGGGCTCCATCGACCAATGCACTCGGATCTCATACATCACAGACCGATAACCGATTCAAAGCGGTTTATCGTTACACCACTACTTTTTAGATATTAATTTATTTAAATATTCTATCTATTTCTTTAAATTTCTCAAAGAAAAATAAGGTAAAGTAATTTTAAGGAACTTGTTGCAAAAGATTTTAAAAAAAATAAACAAAATGATATATTACCGTACTTGTCCTTAAATTTAGAAGGTCAGTTGTGCAAGTATCTTACTGTACTGTATCTGGCAGAATAATTTAATAGAGGCTGTCCCTCTGCTCCTTTGGACCTTGTAACTTGTATGAATATTACCTTTGCTCCAGTGCTGACAAGCGTTGAACTGGGATTTAACAGTCATCTACCCACGCTAAAAACTTTTCCTGCTTCAAGTGCCACTGGAGGATGAATCACTGCCTTATTTTGCCATGCGCCATTCACCTTTTCAAGTGGGTTGGTCCCCTTTATACCAAAGTTGTATTTTATTTAAAGCTGGTAATTTTAAGATGGTATTTGCAACCATATTTGTAGCATTTTTATGGCTCTCATTTAAACTAGAGAATGCATCTTTCAAGTATGACAGCAATGTGAAGTTCTTTTTCTTGGGGTGTTAATGAAGCAAAAGAAGAAAAACACATACTGAGGCTTTTAGCTACAGAATAATGTTGTGTTTATATAGATAACTGGGACTAATGGGCCCATATGAAAAGCTACATTTTCACTGTGGGCAAACATAAATAAATAAAACCAGGAGACTTCAGCCATCCTAACACCTCTGTAAGAGTGTATTTATGAAAACTGGTCCTTGAAGCCAAATTACAATGCTACAATGCATGCAAATTTTACAACTTTGACAATGTTAGAGTGGTGTTGTTTATCATGTATATTTGCTATCAATATAAAGTTTACTCTTTTATCTTATTACTCTTTTAGCTAGCATGCTAACATTCATTAGTTTGCACTAAACACTTTACAGGACTGCTAAACCTATGGGAATGCCATTAGTTTTGAGGGCATCTGGTCAAACATTTTGACCTGATTATATAGAGAGAAAAAAGTTAAATAATAACCTTAATGAATAAAATTTATTCTGAGGGGACACGAATGCCTGTGTAAAATTTCATGGTGATGTATCAAATAGTATTTGAGACATTTCAATCAAAAGCACAGATGTCAGCCTCATGATGGCACTAGAGGAAAAGTCAAAGGATCACAAAAGTTTGTAGTACTATTCCTCTAGAGGCCATCAATGTCTACTGTGAAGGCTCCACAGTAATCCAAACTGAAGCTTTCATGAACAAGCAACTGAGAAATTCACTGTCATGTTCTTTGCACTATATAACTGTGACAGATATATCAGAGAACATTAACAATTAAATTCAAATAGTTTTCACTGAAAGTGCTCAGTAACACAAAGATAGAGGTATGAGGGGGATTGAGGTAATCCTGAGGTGATGCCACTGGAACAAAGTAATGTGGTAACAAGGCAATTTAAACGGGGGACTTAAAGTGTTGGACTATCCTTCAGTCAGTAAATGTTTAATTCAAGTTCCCTAAGTGCCTTTTTTCTTTTAGGATTCAGAGTCATCAGATGATTCTGGGTCAACACTCGCCTCTAGCAACAGAATTTTTGTCATATTTAATGACATGAAAAAATTCCTTTAACCCAAAAGTAGCTCAGCTTTCCAAAAATGCCCACAAATGTTTATTTGATATGCCCACATGTTGTTTCATCCAACTGAATCATTCATGATCAAATATATATCATAATAAAAAATGTCAATTTTGTAAATTTCATTCTATTTATCAATTGAATTATATTTGATATTATTCTATTAATCTGTTTATGTCATCAATCACAAAGTATTCATCGTGTCTTTCATGATAAGCAGTCATTGGTGCTAAACAGTTGTCGATGCAGTGTTTTGTATTGTGCTTCAAAGCAGTCACTTCACAATAGTATTGCCAGCACTTTGATGTGACTCACCACATTCCCAAACAAACCAGCATCAGCTTCTTGCCTGAGACCAATGAAGACACCAAAAATAATGAAACTGCAGAATTTAAGCCAGTAGCACAGACACCATGTTTAGTGAGATGATATTACCCACATCATTTTTATAAATATTATTGTATGAAACTCTTATTGTGTTAACTGCTCAGTGACATTACTGCTCAAGGCCATGAGCATGTATATGCAACACTGAAACTTTAAAATGTACCCATTCATATGACTGCATAAATCCGATATTTTTATTTTCATATATTTATTTTGTTATTTCTTACTTGTTTTGCTGCACCAGGACATAACAGCTTGTAGCAGTACGAGAGTAAGCTATCATATAAGCTCACTGGCATCTGTACTCCCTGGTCTGGAAACACAGAATTACATCTCAGTTAAGAAAACGGACACTGTAGTATAAAGACACAACTAGAGACAGTGTTAACTATGAAATAACACTGGTAACAACGAGATTTCACATCTATACAATGCATCAAGGGTTTGCATTTATGTGTGATTGATGCATAATGAGGTCAGTTTTAACTATTATTTTACTTTGAATTTAAAATCTGCAAAGCTGCAGCACTCTCTTACATAATGCGGTACTGAGCTCAAAAGGTTTGTTGCTGTAACAAGGGCAGCTGATCTGCCAAACTCATTTGTGCTGTATCACACAGTCAGCTCTCTTAGTCATCCTAGTTGTACCCCACTTATCTGTGTGCAGTGATATGAACTCTTTTCTTTTCCTTTTTCTCCCCGATGAGAATAGCGATATGAACTCTTTCATGAAGGGGGACACATCACTGATTACTTTGCAAACTAAACTAGCATCAACAAGACACATACAGCTGTGAAGGTCAGGAGATGATACCTTCGAATGGTGTTACAACGATGGAAAACTTAATGGCCTTTTAAACCCCTGCCGTAATTGTTTGTTTGCTTGTTGGTCCAGGGAACAAGAGTTTTTTTTTAGTTTGTGATACAGTGGGAGACGTGAAAAATCCTTATTCAGTTCATGTACAGTTTTGCTGCATCTGACATCAACTGGTTTCAGAAAATCCTCAGCTTCCTTAGAATACATTTAAGTGTTGCACAGATACTTCATTTGTTCTTTTAACCTTTACAATGATATCTAAATGATTAAATTTTTTCTTTTAATAGAATATATAATTTTACTGACAGTAAGTGTCAGGCAAGACTCTAACAGCCAATTGGAAATTTTGACCTATGTTGATGCTAATTGGCTTCCATATTATGTCTGTTTTCACCACGTACAGAAGCAGCAGTGTCATCTGCATACATCCAGGCTTTGACAGGTGGTTGGTATATGAATTAATTCAAAGAGATCCTCGAGCTGAGCCTTGCTGTACATCAACAGAGATATCAATGATGAAGCCTTGTTTTCATCTCTGGTGTGTTGTGCAATTTTACAGATATATAACTCTAAATCCATCTGTCCTCTCAACCCACATGATTTCATTCTGCTGACAAAAAAGGAACTTACACAGCGCACTTAGTGTCTCTTGGCATAGTTTTTTATTCCATGACAGTTTTGTACAAAAATATGGCCTCCTGAGATTCACCAAATGGAAAATCTTCTCCAAGTATTGTTGCTTGGTGGAAATTAGTTTTAGACTCTGGCCATTAATATGTACATACATTTGGCAAAAGATGTTTATTAAAACTGAAAAACTAAGGGTTGGTCTTCGAGTGAAGTAAATTCTGTACTTGCACGTTTATTTGACTGTAGTGACTTGAGAGTGTTTGATGTCCTGTCACTAATCCAGCTAACCATGCCTTAAGTGAGTGCCTAGAGTGAGTGGACAACTGTTTGTTTGTATTAAATGGAGTGAGGTATGTGATTTAAAAGTACTTTGTGAAATTTATGAAACAGCAATTGAAGTATTTTGCAGCATTAGAGCTAAGAGTTAATTGAGAGTGAAAATTGGAATGAACTATTTTTAAATGAGTTACAAGGCAACTGACCATTTTTGTTTAAAGAAATGTGTACTCATTGTGCAGTTTTGTTTTTCTGCTGAATAAGAGAATAAAGGTGACAATATTTCTTGATATAACACCGCTTCAATGTTACCTACATAAATCTTTAGTATACTGGTTGTGCAAAAGCATTTCTTTAAGTGGTAACAGCAGTTTTTTGGAGCTAGGGATATTTTAGATAGCATAATAATTGCTGAACAAACAAACAAAACACTGGTGTTTACAAAAAAATCAAACTTTATCAAGCAGAATTGAAGATGTGATCATCATCATACTAAGACTGTTTAATTAGGACTATCTTGGGAATGTGCAAAGTAAACACAGAAAAAGAATTTCACAAATTACCTAACTAGAAATGCAATAGAGGTTTGAAGAAATAGAGGACAAGCTTTTTAATCTTGTGTCAGTTATATTAGAATAATTTGGGTTCCCATTTATTCAAAAGCAATTATTCTAAGGCATGGAAATGATTTATTCAAAAAAGTTTTGTTTTAGTTAGAAACCTTATTAATGAATAATTACAAAACAAAAGACAATATGCCTCACTAGAAACTCATTTAATTGTAAACTCACTAGCATTCACCAGTTGCATTTTACTCTTGGAAAAACTGCCAGTGAAGAAGGTCAATATTCTTAGCATAATTAAAATCTAGATCTGCTCCCTAGAAGTGGTCTGATTGGCTATGAAAGATACCATTGTTATTGTTTCCCCTCGCGTTCAACCATTTCTCTTACGTGTTTGGCCACATCACAGAAGTACTCAGACCTAAACAAGTTTATACAGCGGATGCTGCCATTGTATAAAAAGCAAAAACTGTACAAACAGTAATGGTTCGCTGGGAAACAAACTACATTTTTACAAGGTTCAATTAAAACCATGCAAAGGTGCCAACAGACAAAAATTTGCCTCAAAAGTGCAGAGTTCAGTCAGAGACTGAACTGAACACAACCTTAAGTACATTTACACACACACACACAAACACACACACTAAGACACAATCTGTCCTATTTGCTTGCCAGAATAAGGCTAATATCTTGGTATTGTGGTCAACTGTGACAAAAACACACATTGATCATCTGTGTTTATTTGTGGTACTTGTGCCAATGAAACTGCCTGTGGGGTAATGGCTCCCTTGGTGGGTGCAACACATCCATTAGCATGGCCCAGGATGTGGAGACATTACACACAGGGCCCCTCCACAAAGCATGTGTACTGTTTCAGACCTGTACTGTATGCCTCAGCAGTCTATGCCTCATCTGTACAGTCAATTTGCAAAGCCTCTATTTGGACAGGGCATGATCCATGAACCAAACAAACAAAGTCTGGCAACCCAGTTCTTTCCTCCATTTTTGGAGCCAGGCAACACTGAGTGAAGCAGTTTGATATCTCATCCTCCTCACATTGTTGGTGAGCAAGGTCATATGCTGCCAACTCACTGGCCTGATTGGCATGGCAGGCAGTCAGTCAGTCTTTTGGGGAAGAATGAGGAGTTCCTGCACATGCACACTTGGCTCATGAACAAGGTGTGGAGCTTACCCACATTCTTTGCTGAGGCTTTAGCAAGAAGAAAGGCTGTTTTGGCAGACGGCCCCTTTGACTAAGGCTTCCCCGGGGTTCAAAAGGGAGCAGACAAAGCGCTTCTAGCACTCAAAACTTGGCTCAAGTACAGATCCCACAGAGGAACTCATAAGGCCTCTACCACCAAGTCCCCTTTAGAAAATAGATAAGAAGTATGTGAGACCCTACAGTTTAGTTTCACACTCTACCATGTGGGCCATGATGGTGGCCACATGTAACTTCAAGAAAGAGGCTGATCTATCGCATCCAGCAGAGTGCAGATACTGAAACTACCAAATTCTCAGGAAAAAGTTCTGCTATTTAGAGGCCACAGGCACAGCCATTAATAGTCCTGGTGTAGATGAAAGGGGGCAGTTTAGTATTAGAGCAGGTTATACTTCACGGTGATGTACAATAATTCTGAAGCAACAAGCACTTGTAATCTTGGAAATCAGCAACAGCCCATCACTTTGTCAACTATCTAAGGAAATCAGAAAACACAATGGTCTCTCACAGCCTACTGCTAGCATAATATCATTTACAAGTATCTGGAAATATAATTGTTTTTCACGATGTAAAATAGTGCTTCATAACCACCATTAGGATTGTGGTATTCCTCTATGCTCCCAGGGAAGAGAACCTACCACAACCAGAATGCACTACACCACACTGGACCAACAAAAACTCTTGCTGGTGACTTACTGCCAGTTGGGTCATGTTTGGATTTGTCTCATTTGTTTTGAAACAGGGAGCAATATGGGGCTGGCTGGTCACAAAACATCTTGTATTACAGCTACACAGTACACTAAAATCTGTTTTTTAAATCATTTTTAAGTGAGATATAGGCAACGCAAGAACAAGACCTTTGTTCATATTTGATAAGCCCTGCCACATTTTAAAGTTAGTCGAACCTCTGTTGATCTAAGCATGAACAGTGGCTCTCTGTAGTTATGTACTGTGTCCGTGGAGGGCAACACACAAAAATGTTTGAGTGGAAGTACATTTTTTAGTTCTAACAACAGCCCATAAGCCAACCAAAGTCTGCCAGGTGTCTTTAAAAGGGGGGGCTCTGAGGTGCTGGGACAATGGAGGGAAGTTTAACATTATTTGTTTGCATATGCTACCCACACAGTTGTGATACAAAGGTATTTGCAAATCAGCAAAGTATCCCTTTAATAGCTAACTTTGAGGCAGTGACTATCTACAATTATTTAGCAATGTCTTATTTAAGTAGGCTTAAATTGACATGAAAAAGCAATTACTACTTTTAATAAAATACTTATAATTAGCTAGTTACCACCTCAGGTGAAGCAACAGCAACCCAGAATCTGTGCCAAGGGTCAGAGCAGAGTATAAAATATACATTATACTGTACATACAGTATCAACCAACATAAAAAGCATGATCGTGTGCATTCAGGCATATGCAGAATGCACAGATTGAAGCCTGAGATGGGAATGCAGTAATGTCATGGAATAATATACCATTAAAAAGTAATGCTGAGTATTGTAATGGAAATGCTTACAGGCTGAAGCGCCATAGTATGATGGTTTGGGCAAACACTGAAGTAGTGTAGATATGTGTAACAACCCTTAGAAATAATAAATCAAGTGGAATACACAAAAAAGAACATCTTTTTAATTTTTTTCTGTCTGAAGGATAATTCTTGTTCTTTTCACCCGCTGTCTTATTTTCATAGTTTTCACCATCGTGATTGTTTTCATTCCACTGTACAGCGGTACTAGGCTGCAGGGAGTGCTGCTCTCCAATACACACCCGCAGGGTCAATGCACACTCCCAACAGATAAACCCGAAAAGCTATTAAAACAAACCCTTTCAACACCATAAGATTCCAGGCTGATTTAACTGCATTGTGAGTATGGGAGCAGTATAGCAGTGAGTGAAACTGCCAGAGCGTTTCCAGCACATCAGCTCAGACACTGTACAGATAATTTGTATTTCCTACACCTTTGTTCAACCAAGGATGCTGTATATCTTTTTACTGGGTACAACCCGTTATACATTATAAATAAAAACATCCTTATTCCCTGTTTTTTCATTTATGTGCTGCCACTCTATTACAGCTGCATATATGTGTTTTCATACATTTTTTTTATGTTAGCATCGATCATTCTATCACTTTTGATGCAGGCTTTATAACTTATAATTACCAGCTCCTTTTGACTGTCAAAACAGCAAGAAGTACAATGAAGGTGTGGTAATAACATGCTATATCTTCTTTAAGACAATTGCACATCTATCTGACAGAAGACCTATTGTCACATAATCTACCTTGCAGCGGAAGAATGTGGTGTTCACAGCATTTATGTGCAAAAATGTATTCTGCAATTAAGAGTTAGTACAAATTTTGTTACCATTACTGTAAAGTCTGATGCTCTGATGCCATTTCTTAACACATCAGAGGAAAATACTCAGTAAAAACATTTCTGTCTATTGTGCAATTGCTTTCAACACCACAAAATGTAAGAATAATCACAACTTGGATAATGAAAGTAATGATGGTTCTGTCATGGAGTTTTAATCATTTGTAGAACTGTATGGTTTAATCTGGGCAAAAAGAATTTTTAGGCACTACAAGCTGCTATTACTTTGCTTGAAACCTCTTTTTACATTATTTTTTTTTCACAGTGAGGCAACAGCTTACATTTTACAAATCTATTTAATATATTGCAAAAAATAAAACAGCATGAAAACAGAATAATGAAATGTATTCCTTTTAAATGCATTAAATCATTGTATTTTTTGTTCACAGTCAGTCACTGCATTTTTTTTAAAGCATCACTGTACACAGAGCAATGCAGGTTATAAAGTGTAACAAACCGATTCTTGTCTCAAAATTACCTAAATACAAAACTAACTGTAATCGAAGGTAAAGCAACTCGTTTCTGTTGGCTGCTTCGATGCTCTCAGCTCCAGTGCTGAATGTTAGCGAAGTTGGCTAAACTACTTTTGAAACAGAATGATTGACTCTTCGGCTGACAGCGCTGTCAGCAGCCAGGCAGACGAGATGCTCTGTGGTGCGTTTGCTGAACTACGACTAGAACATATACTTTTTATTTCACTGACTGTGTGAAAAAGTGATGTTTTCACATTACAGTTGATGATGAAAGACACTACAACCTGAGTCTTACATGAGAGAGAGAAAGTTTAGTGTAGGGCTTCTTCACATGTACTGAACTTTTTTCTAACAGGGAGGCTGAGTGAGTAAAATATTTCATAAAATCATTCATTGGTTCAGTGAGAAAAAAAGCATTGACAACAAGACAAGTGTACTGACTGCTTCTGCCCGGTGTGTCTGGCTGAAACAGAGGTTTCTGGTGTGGCATAGTAGTGTGATGCAACATTTATCAGTTTCACAGATTGTTGAAAGAAGTTAATCTTAACTTGACTGTTCTGGTTTCGATGCTGTGCAGCATGCAGAGGCTAAATAGTTCATTAGTCAGGTGGCTGACAGTCCTTCATAATGCAAGAAGCATTATTCTTGCATCTGATGATGTGGTTGTCACTTATAGTGGGTGGGCTGCTGTCAGTGATCTTCTATGATCACTCAACCACCTGCTGCAGTTTCTTTCTTTCCACAGCAGTGTAGTTGCTATTCAACATATGAAGCGAGCAGAAGGTGAGGATACTCTCCACCACACACCTGTAGAAGGAAGTGAGGACTAAGATGGCTGTAATTTTGCTCCAGGTGTGGTTGTCAGACCACCTCAACAGCTGCCTCTCTGATGTAGAGAGGAGAAAGGGTGTTGTCACCCAGCTCAAGTCCATAATTATCTCCTTTGTTTGCTTCATGTTGCATAGGTTGCTGTGCACTGATCCTCCAGTTGTTTCACTTCCTTCTGATAATCCAACTCTATGTTGCGAGTGACGAATCCAACCACTGATGTGCCATCTTCATACTCCACAATATGATTGCTTGGTTGCTGGGCTGAGCAGTTATAGGTATGTATCATCAGAATTATCAACAGGAGTCAGGACAAGTTGAGGATGATGTAGTAGGGTAAGATGTTGTGGATTCTAACAAACTGCAGCTTATTTGTTAAAAAGTCCAGGACCTGTCCAGTTGCATAAGGATGAGCTCAGTCCAAGTAATGATAGCTTCTTTAACAGAGACTGAAGGATAATTTTACTGAAGGTGGAACTAGAAGTCCAAGGGCAGTCAGATGTAAGAGTCTCTGCTATCTTTGTCAGGGAGGACCAGATAAACCACCAATAAGAAGGCGTTAATGGTGGAGTGATTCTTTCTTTGGCATACTGATGGGAATCCACTGTGACGGTGATGGTTCCTTGTATGTAGAACGACCAGCCGTTCTAAGCACTTCATGACAATATGAGTAAGTGCTGCCCAGCTATAATCATTCAGGCATGTAACTGTAAGCTCTTAAAGACCGGGATGATGGTGGCAGTCTTTGGTCATGTTGGTACCTGGCCTGGGAAAAACTGAGTGGTTTTCCCAGGCAAGAGAGCGTCTGTCAGCACTGGGCTTTGAGAGGAGAAGAGACTGCTGCGTATAGTCAAGGTTTCTGGTTGGGGCAGGTGATGACTCATTATGTGTTAGTAAAATCACAGACACATTCAGCACCAATGTAGACAATGACAGATGACGTATACTCCTTCTTGGTTTGCTGAAGTTTAGTAAAGGACACAAGGCAAGGACCATATCATAGTATAACTCGGATTCCTTTAAGATGCATGGGATGGAGCAATGATATTGTGACCAAGAAAAAACACCTCCCTACCTCCTTCTCACCTCCCACACAAAGAAGAATTAAAAGCCTATTAATTTTTGTCTGTTGCTCCCTTATAATCAAGATAACAGAAAAGATAACTGAAATAGGAATTTAATCATAAGTGAACATGGATCTTTGTTTTATTTAATATTTTCAATCACATTTGTCTGTGTGTCTTGACTGTGGTAAAAGTGTGACTCAAACTTCATCTGTGGATGGTTTTAATTTTTTTTTTGTAGTGAAGAGATGAGCCAACAGGACTACCAGGGGGTTCTCATTTTATGCAGCAAACAGCACAAGCAGGCACACTATGGTCTGTTAGTATTGTTGTTGATTCCACCCCCTTAGTACTCCCTAAATAGGTCCTCAGCCACTCTGAGTTGATTTGGCTACCGGGAGTTTTAAAAGTTTGCAGCCTGTGTGCTGTATTTGTGTGTTAAAAAAATGGGAAAGTATAAAAAAGGTAAGACAGAGCATCTATAAAACCAAATCAAAATTAAGAGACAAAATAACATGAATAACATGATCATCATGGAGAAAAATGCTAATTGACACAGTTTTGGCTGCCTGAAGTTATTTATCATTAATTTTTGGCATGCAATGTATCAGACAATGCTATGCTCTTGAAAAGAACAAAGTGTCTAAAAGGCACATAAGAATGAAGGAGTAAGGGATGGTGCTATAAATGTTTAAATTAGGCGTGTTACAGCATTTTGAAGTTTGACGATGATATACATTTTAATGACTGGACATAACAATAGATTTCATGTTGTTTTTGCTGAACTGATTGAAACTGAGAGCTGCTAGTGTAAAAAAAAAGATTTTTTAAAAATAGCATTTGTTCGTTTACTGCTATTTGTAATGCAGACTGCCTTGTCTGCTTTGCTATTGTTGTAACTGCATGGCACACATTTCTTGCACACTTGTAGTTTGTTGTGGTGTGTGGGTTGATTATGTGGCTTGATTGCACAGGCTATATGGACGTGTGGCTGAATGGGCACTAAACATCACTTATTTCAAACTGTGTATTCATTTGCCTTCTGTCCTTGGTTGCCTGTCCCACTAGTGTAGCCTACCACATTTTTTTTATACTTGTAAAATTTATGGTGCCGACCATGGTGCTGAAAATAGCCTATCAGCAGTTGTGCTGCTTAAATATCAGCGGGTCTCTGTTTAATGATAAATCCATGGCCCTGTCCATGGTGCTGAAAAAGCAGAACTCATCGTAATCTGCATTTTTCTCTGTTCTGCCCTTCTGCCTCTGTAAGTGTCTTTATATCTGTCTTGCATCTCCCTACATACTATAGTCCTCTATAAGGGAAAGCTACAGGTCCTTGCTCTCTTCTGCAATAATACCCTGGGTCTGTATATGCTAAAAAATCAGAAAGATACACAAACATTTATATATTAATCAAAGCATTTAACCATCAGCATGTTTTACCTGTTTTAGCAGGTAAGGTGGTTGACACATAAACACTGCCTTTTTTGGACAAAATTAGTAATGTGAGGTGTAAAGCTGTATAAAATGCAAATTATAGCTGACTTGTGCACTTGCAGTATGTATGGCTAACAAGAAAAAACAGTCTGAATGATTTTCCTCCATTGCTTTACTGAGTCATGTACCATGAAGCTGCATAAGTTTAAAAAACTACAGCAACTACTTAAGGAGAGAGGTCATCACAAGAGATTCTTGCGCCTGACTCCACCACTTATTCTTAACATTTTTCTCCAAGGACTAAATCCTTTTGGCTTGGTTTAATTTATTACTGTACTAACTCTGTCCCAATACATCACAGGGATGAGAGTTTTATTTTCTATTTTTCCTGCGTTTGAAAAAAGGGAGCTGTGATGCAGCGTGGCAGAACCCTTTATGAAACCAGCAGAGGTGACATGTTCTTCCTGGAGCAGAGAGGAGATTTCTCAAGTTGGCTGCAAGCGTTCGCCACATTATAACTCTATAATGTATGCTAAGCTGTGTCTTTATGAAGGCAGTATTAATGGGTGGGGTCGGTGTAACTGCCTTAAACAAGGGATTAGCCTGTCGCTGATGAGTCGGGGCTCTGTGATGGGATTATTTACATTGCTCTGGTGGCAGGGCGCAGGTGTCATTAGAAATACAAATCCCCTAATAAATTTCTGAAATGGGGGGAGTTTCTCAAGTAAGGGGTGGATTGGGGAGAGCGCTGCCTGGAACAATGCTTGTGTCATCTGCAGTCTCACAGAATTTGCAGCGTTAATCTGGCTATATTATGAAGTTGAGAGTTAAAAAGTTTTGCTTCACTTTGTCACCAGAGTGTGTCTTGATTGGCTGAAAGAGTGAATTAACAATGTTCTAATCAGAGAAAATAATAGCCTAGGCTTCAGACGCCATGAGTGGCTAAGGCACCTGAGTTACAAACACTTGCTGGGTAAATACAGTAATCCGATCACAGGACCCTGAGTTCTTTTCCTGTTCTCATAATTCTCTGCTTTTAGCCAGGCGCTGGCTTAGCATCACCTCCCTTGGTAAATGCATATATTAACATTCCTTTAATCCTTAACAGAGGGTTGGTGATAACACATGGACACTTTACGTAGCATACTTATCCTTTTCTGAAGATTAAGCATTATTGCTTTGACTAATTATATCCTGTCCATCCAGTAATTAGATATAATTGAGTAACCTTTATGAGATAAGCATATTTATTGGTTGCATTATCAGCTCATATTACGACAATTAATTTATCTGTTGCCACGGCTCCAAGCTAAATGCGGTGATGGTCCATAGCTTTGTTCTAACATCAGACTTGAAACACATATATTTTGATTTTTTTACTAGCCAGGTATTTTAAAAACATTGAACTTAAACAGAAAATTTTAAAAGCTGTGCTGTGAATGTTCTGCTTTTTGTAAAGGACTGGGACTAATAATTATTTTATTATATACTGAATACATCTGATAGTTTCTTATGTCTGAAAGTCAGACATAAGACAGAAATAGTCTGCAATTAAAAGTAACAGCAACATATTATCCCCTAAAGCAGTTACAGTCAAGAAATATTTTATGACTTGTACTCAATAAATAGGTTAAATGATTACAAAATTAAAAAAAAAAATACCTCGGGTTATTTTGCTGTTTGACAACTGGATTCATCATTCATCTTTTCAGCTCTAAACATGTCCATTATATTGTAAAAATTTCAAAAGCTATTATATAGTAAGTGTTTCTTTCTGAATTTTTTTCAGCAACAGGAGGGAAAAGGTTTGCTTGTGTGTGTCAAAGCACAGTCCAAAATATTTTTTTGTTACTCTGATGGATACAATATTAGGTAGAATTTTCAAATTTGATTATTCAAAAAAAAAAAAAAAAAGCAAAACAACTTAAAAACTATAACAGAAGTACTTCAGAACCCACTGTAGAATAATATTAAGGGGGAAACTCATAGCCATCTGATATTTTTTTTAAATCTGCCTTGTGGAAATGAATGGAGTACTGTTATATTTTTTTAAAAAATGCTGTATTAAAAAGAACAAGGTGAGTGATGACAGGTGTAAGTCTACATATTTTAATAGAGAAAAATATGAAAGAAAGAATTTTTCCTCTTTAAGCAACCTTAGCTGACACTGCATTATAAATATCTAAGTTTGAGAGGCGTATTTGAATGTACCATGAAGTACTGTTGGTGCCTATGTGCTTTGTGCACAAGGAATGTAGATTTCAAGGTTTATGTGGTGCACTAGAAAGCAAAATAAAACTCTTCCCATGTGTGTTAAACTACAACCCAGACAGACAGCAGGGGACAGAAACAAGGCACAGGATGACAGCAACATGCTGTAGAGTCGCTCTGCAAAGTTTTTTAACTCCATGACAATCTTAGTACAAAACTACCAGTTGTGAGATTTACTACAACTCTGAAATCTACCTGAGGTGTTATTTTGGATCTGCCCATAAACATGAATAAAATAGACATTATAAATGTTAATATGAATTGTAAAATCTATCTAACTTGCTACTAATTAGTTAAACCTGCCTTTTCTTGTCAATGTTTGTTACGTTATCCTTTCTTCTTTTCAGTCTGTCATTCTGCCTGAGGGGAGTCAAGCAAGAGTAGGGCTTGGAAACGGCAGTACTCATATCTCGGAGTGTAACCAAACAATTCTTCTGAGCTTAGTGGACAAATTCCATGGAATCCTTTAATTGTGACTTCATGTAATTTCTTAAGCCAATAATTTTAGGGCACACTACCGCAGATTTGGATGGACAGGGCTGGATAAACAGTTATATGTGGGTACTAAATGAAGTAATATCTTATAAAATTTTATAAGATTTAAGATTAAGTTTTGTAGAACCAGAACAATTTTTTCACAATTTTTTCTTTTTTAATTGCAATAATGAGAAGCCTTGATATGAGCTACTAACAGCCACCGCAGGATCGCACAGAAAATGGTGATGTTGCCTCATGTATAAAATGTAGCAGTTTCATATTGACACTAAGTGCTCTTAGTTTGCTCTCACGGAAATCGTGGCTTATTAAACTGTGATTAAATAAATGGCTATGGCATGCAGAAAATCATCAAGGACAGAAAAAGTTTATTTCAGAAAAAATAAGTCTAGTGTGAAGAAAAATTCCACAAACAACTAAGGACCCTTGTTGTCTTTCTGCTCGAGGTTATGCTGCATTTCTTCACTGTTCTCAGACTGAATGGGGCTCATAACTTAGAAAGACACAGTGGGAAAATAAATACACTTCACAGGGTGAATGGTACCTCATGTCCTGAAGAAAATAGAAGGTGGGAATCTGGATGTATGGCAGGTAATTTTGCACTTTGTATACAGTGTCCAACTTCACTGTGTGAAAACCTCAGATGGCAGTGTTATGAGGGTTTTCCCTTTGCAGTCCATGTTTTATTGACCTCAATACCGCAGCTTCAGGACATTTTTGTCATTATTGAGGTACATACCAAGTAAAGTATCCACAAAAGTTTGTATTAATCAAATGTCCACTGAGTGCTAATGCAAATGGGGAGTTTAATTAAGCCCTACTGTGCTAAGTGGGACAACCTGCTAATTAATCAAAACTGACAGAGGCTCTTATATGTTCCATGAAAATAATGGGCGGTTCAAGCTGACAATTATTGTTGGATTCTCAATAACTGTTTTATGCTTCCTGGTTTTCTGTGATTGGCTAAAAAAAAATGTAGAAACATGAGTTAAAAAATCATTGAAAATTTTATTTTGTAAATTCTGCAATGACATTTTTTAAGGATCAGATAATTGTAGAGATAATAGTTATATGATACATTTCATATCATTATTAATCACAAAGTAGCTACTGACTAATTAGCAATCAGATTCACTAATTTAAAAATCAAAAATGCAGCAGAATAATTTAGAACCAAGAAATTTGCAGTGCAATGTCGACACATGCAAGACAGTCTCATGAAATTGCCTCTTGCCACATCGGCAAAGGTGACACCTGCATGTAATATCTCGTGGATAATTTAACGCAGACGGGTATAGGCAAAGATCAGACAGGAATAGCCATTTTCATACATAAATGGTCTTATGGAGATCATTTTCAAGTCTCTGCAGTCATCAATTTGTCTATTACAATAAGAGCAGCAGAGGAGCATTGTTTTGTGCACTCAGAGTATGAAAGAGATAGGTCCTGTTATTTTGTTATTTATATGAAGGAAATCAGACCTGCAGAAGATAAATGCCAGAACTGGAATATTCGTCATGTCGCAGTGGTCACAACAAATGTTGTAGCTTTGAAGTCTTCTTCAATTTAAATTGTTTTTTGTGGAAGTTTGTTGTAATTGCGGTTTTCAAATCAGGGATTGTAATTTGCTTTTAAGTTTTCTTCATTACTGAGCTTGTAATTTGTGCTTAAACCTCTTTTTATTGTGCAATAAACATTTTGGCGTGAATGTGTGATATTGTTTCACACTTTGTTGTCTTAACTTGTTTTCTACAATGACATTTTTTAAAACTAGTAGTTATTTTAATATTTGTTCTCTCACCTGAGATAAAATCAGAAGTAAAATTGCACGCAGCTTTATCATGCAGACTGTTTATTTTGTCGCTGTTTTTCATGATCACAGCAATAAAATGTAATGAAGTGTTGCTTCAATATGATGGAAACACAATATTATAATAAATGAAACAGAGAAAATCTATATTTATTTATTGAGAAAACAATAGAATATAAAAACAAAAAAACATTAAATATTCTGCAATTCAACAGAAATGTGAATCACATAACTCAATTGATCAAACTAGTAAAGCAACACATTTTTTTTACGATGCGACTTATGCAATACTAGCCTCTAAATAACTAAAGTAAAACTGCTTGCCGGTTATATAAAACAAGATCATTCAATTAATTTAAAGCCATGGTTTTGTGGTGTTCTACACTTTTGTCCAGTTTAAGTTGAAGTAGATGAACGTTATTATACAACCAGGGAAGGTTAGTGTTGTTTAAGAGTCACTGATGTAGATTTTCTTGCAACTGACTGCTTTTTTGAAAGTTTGGAATCATGTTTGCGTTCGTATGAGTACAGCAAAAAGCTGTATAATAAGACAAGTGGAGGAATATATTTATTTCAAAATAATTCAGTGCACATGTGAATGATGCCTAAATGTTTGAAGCGCTTAAGAGGGACAGAAGCTCTAGTCAGCTGGGGTTTACAATGGATTTTATAAGCAAATCAAAGTTATTATGAAAAATCACAAATTCAAATTTCAATAGCAGCTTTTAAACTGACCTCTGCAGCTTCTCCTCCTAACCTAACCTCACTTCATTAGTCATCTAAAGGTTCAGTATGTTTGAGAAATGTAAATGCAAAAATAAGGCTAAAATACTTAGGCTCCATTTTTGAAACACAAAATTAATCAAGAAGAAAATACTCTGCAACTATTTCAACAGCTGCTAATCATTTAGCTGCATGTTAAGCATCTTAAATCAAGGCCACTTTGTTCTACTTCTCATTGTATATATTTAGTATACATCCAACAGCGGTCTTTTTGGCAAGTCTTGAAACAACAGCCTGTACATTTAGATACCTGCACAATGTGGCTGTAAAATCAAATAACAGATTCTTACAGTGAAATGTCTGATTCAGGGCCCTCTCTTGCAGCGTAAGCCACAATTTTATTATTCTAGGTATAAAACCTTAAACACTAGAGCCTACTTTAAGCTTCAGCCAGCAATATATTTCCCATTGTATGGATGGACAGATGAATAGATAGATGGATGGACACAGATAGAGAAAATGATGGATAAACAGACAGATACAAGCTTAACGGACTTCTCAGTCTGAAATTAATTAGTATGCAGTTGTACTAGATGACTGTTTTTGGAGAGAGAAGACAGGCGCTCTCAAAGTCTCATGAATTTGTCTATCCCCTCCTCTGCTCTTCACTCTTCCTTGATATTGTGTCTGTGCAGGCAGTTGCCATAGAAACATAACTTTATTATCCAACTACCCTTTACTACCTTGTGGGAAATATCTTTGTCCACTTACATTCTAATTATGTTTGCATGAATACTAAGCTGGCTCTTGAATAACTACAAGGTGTCAGAAAGCAATATCACAGCTTCACCTAAAGTACAAATAAGAAAAAAAGTGCAATGAGTGCGTGCATTTGTTTAGTGTTCAAAATAGTACCTAGTTTAGCATATAAGTAGTAGAATAAAGATACTTGTGTTACTTTCTCTCTCATTCCTTATGGGAGTTTATATTTTGGACATTACTGTGCTTGTTTAATTTGACTGAGCTCTTTTGATGCCACAAAAAGATTGGGTGGTGGTGGTGCTACTGCTTTTGTGTTTCAGCTTGCTTTCTGAGCACTGCAACCATTTCTCACCTGTAGCAACAAATGCGCAAGTGTGAATAAACAACATTAAGATAACAGCACAAAATGCACTGGTGATGTTTGTGATTTTTTTCACATTAGCAAGCTGTCTAAATCAACAGCTATCGGAGCAAACACAGAGATTGTTATCTATTGAGCATGGTGGCCCCTAAGGACAAAACACATGCAGTGTTGAAAGCACAAACAGGACTGCAGTCAAATCCACAAATGTTGCAAATGTCCAAATCATATGAAAACTGTGCAGAAAAAAAAACGATAGAGGAGGGGAGTAATGGAGCTAATTTGACCTGGAGCAGCGAAAATATTTTCTATTAAATTTCTTTGGCAAACAGTGTGAAGAAACGAGACCAAGACCAACAGAGAAAGCCAGAGGTACATGAATGTCCCAAGAGGGTAACAGAGAGCAATACTTGTGAAATTTCGACATCTGCTGCCATGTTCTCTCTGAGCAGCTTTGCTCTCTGCACTGCTAAACTATTTTACTGTCTAATTATTACAAGTTGAGAATGTGATGCTAACATATTAATCCTACAGAACACAGAAAAAATACTTTTTCTCAGTACCATCTCAGAGTGTTGTGCAAAGGAATATGGGAAAGCTCTCTGTGCCACATTCATGGCAGGTGTGTGGTGAAGTCCAAATACTTTCATTGGAAATTGATGGCTCAGCTAGAGACAGGCTCGCTTTTGATCAAAGTGCAGCAACTGACATCTCAACATATGCTGGATGAATTATTAAAAATACAAGTGACCCCTTGTGAAGAAATAAATTGCTGCTCCTCCTGCATCCGCATATGCAATATGTCAGCTCTGGAGGCAAAGTGGAGGTTATTTTTTATTAGCTTAAATCAGAATGGCAGCTTGTCACTCCAAACGGATGTGCCATGGAAGGCTGAGGCTTGGCTTTACATCAGTAAAAATGTGCTACTGATTTCTTACTGAGGGTAGGGAAGCATTTCAGTTAAAAGATCATTAGTGTTCAAAAAGATGATCAAATACATTTGTATTAGAAATGAAACTCACAAAGCTGATTAAAACAGAGTTCATTAACTGGGCGCAATAAATATATTTTTCTTGTGTGCCAAAGGTAATTCTAGTAATTCTAAGGACCACTTTTCTTTCACGAAAGGGTTGTTGTAATGGTATTTTAGATATTTATAGTGTAGATGGTAGGTAAATGTTGAAATAATAAATATTGCACAGAGCTAACAATGAAAATTGATATATATATTTTAATTGAATCGTGTTTACCAAGTGAATGCCTTTACCCCAATCACCTTAATGTGTTACAATATCTTTTTCATGACCTTAAGCTACCTTATCAGTAAATATACCATTTTTGTCATATCTTTATCAGCTTTGTCTGAATTCTTTTAATTCATGGGACATACTTCTCACACACTCAGGGCACCAAATGGCCCAAGCTAGGGTGTAAATGCTGCAAGTATTAGATAAATTTGAAACCTGAATTTGCATATAATGTTCAACAAATCTGTGTAACCCCTGTTCAGTCTATAGTCTACCTGCACATTTAGTATGGGTTAATTTACCACTCAAATGCATTATAAAGAAATTAAATAGTGGTCAGATAAGTTGCAAAAAAAAGCAGCATACATTCTGAAGTGAATGCAGAATTGTGCAAACTAAAAGCAGAAAGGACCCTTTTCAGTCCTAATTGTCTGGGAGCAGTGAGTAGCCACAGCTCAACCCCAGGAGACCGACTACAGTTCTCTGACCAGTGTCCTTGCAGGAGTATCTGTAATACTGAACACGAACATATTTTGTGATTATGTTGGGTATTAGGTGAGCCACCATGCTGTCCACACCATGTCTGGTTGTTTATACCGTCTCCCCATGAGTTGGACTACATGTGGAGGAACACTCTGTAGGGAAGTTTGATTTGGGGAGAACTGGTTTGGAAAAGGGCCAGAGACAGAGACAGAAACAATGAAGACGAGACTGAGAGTGACAGGTAGGAATTTTACATTGTCATTGACACAGATTACAATTCAGACCTGATAGTATCTGCACATAGCTACTTTCCTCACAATTAGCCAGTAGAAAGATTCACTGGAGTAGACAGAGCAACTTGACAGTGGCTCTCGCATGAGGGTCAAGTATCACTGTGGACTCGCGCTGCTTTTTCTTATCTTGTGTGAAAGTACAGTTACATCCTTTCACTTCAATCCAGTTTAACTTCAACTAAATCCACAACTCAGTACTCAGATGCAATCTGATTCATGCAGAAGAAAGCAAATAGAAAGCTTTAAGTTTTTTTCTTTCTATAATTTTTTTGTCTAGGCATCAGTGTAGGTCAAGGATGGTGACTAATGTTGATCAAGACTGAAAATTATTGCTTAGTAAATAATGTCTGAAACTTGAAGTCATGCCATAATGCAGTGTGACAGCACTAGTGGGAGACCTCCAGCACAGGCACAGAGGTGTACTAGGTTATAATTTACACTAAGTGAAAAAATTACCATATGTCTGCCATAAGAGCAAGGGAAAAATCCTGAGCTTGCTCACAGAGGGGACTGATTGGCCTTCTGTTGTTAATCAGCAGTTGTTTTAGAGGTTGTGTCAGATGGCCCAGATTCTGGCTTCCTGCTGGATAAAATATGTAAGTGTGCATATAAAGATGGCTTCATAATCCAAACCAAGTGAACCTAGCATGTAGATCAAAGGAAGCAGCTGGCTTGGGGGATGGAGGATCACCCACTCCCTGTCTCTCTGGCTGCTTTTGATAGGGGCGGAACTTCTAAAAGATGGCTGACAATACTTCAGAGAGAGCTGCCAGAAGCACACCTGTCTCAGTGGAGTCAGGCAGACTCCTCTCAGGCTCAGACAGTACACTTACCAAGATATGGGTGTAAGTGGGTGCAATTTGTAGCCTTGACTGCCATTAGTCTAGAATGCATCTGAAGCCTCCATCGCAAATGATCCAGTTCGACTCATCAAATCAGCTTCACAGGTTGTGAAACCGGTGTGAGAATTGTTCACTTCTGCAGTTTCTCTCTGGGGCCTCTGTGGGAGGGAAGGCACTTCAACAAATAGACGTGCCATAAATTGTGAGGAGAAAAGGTCTGACAGATGAACAGATGGGTTCAGTATATTACTCTCTCGGCCCGTCCACCTTCGGCTGATGAAGTGAGGTGAGGAGCGAGAGAAGTGTTGGTGGGAAATGATCTGTGTCAATGCATTAGACCAAATTGCTCCTTCACCTGAACATACAAATGAGGCCCAATGGCGTGAGCAATGTCAGAGCAATTAGAAATCCTGTGTTTAGAGGTTAGATCTCTTCCTCCATCTGATCTCTCCTGAGTGCAAAACCCTTGCAGCACAGACCCAAGGCAATCTTTAGCGTAATTGATATTAGAAGCCTTATTACACCAAAGGACTGAAAACAAACAAATAACTTTGCACAGACCAGAATACAAATAATACTGGAGACATCAGTTAAAATACTTTTCACTCTTTAGTCTGCACAACTTTAACATTAAAGCATGTAAGTAACATGATTGTGCATGCAGTTTATTTATTTTTAAATCATTTTGTTATTCCTTTTATGCACTGTCATCAGCTCCAGCACATTTTTGACACTGCATATTTAATCCTACCTACTTTTCAGTCAAGATTTTGTCGGCCAGATTTTCCTAAAACAAATAACAAACCAGTATACAGGATGTACTCAAACAGAACAACAACCATCCTAACAACTGAACGTCCCAAAAATCAACAACACCTGCAGGAAATGAAAAGAAAAATAAATTAAGGCACACTCAGGCCACTTAAAAATACATCAATTAATATATTTTAAAAAAACTAATAACAGTGTTATGCAGACAGTTTAACCTTATTTTAAAAGGAATGCCACAATGTAAAATGTAATAGAAAGTAAAAGCTGGGCATTTTTACTAAGAAATTTTTAAATTACCTGTTGGTGATGTTTGTCTTTTCAACCACCATAAGCAAAGATCAGTGCCAGCTAAAAATGAGAAGCTGCCACCTCAATATTGCACTGCTCTTTGCTGATTAATTACGGCAAGCTTAGGAATCCTCTGTATTTTGTCAATCTGAGAGTCATTCACACAGGTACTCCTTTAATATTTAAGCGCTTTGCAGAAAAAAATGACATTAAAGTGTGATAAAAGAGAGAATTGCTACCCAATTAAAAGGCACGGGTGATAGAGCATAGTGAAGAAGGATTAACATTTGATCAAGTTAAAATATGTCTGGATTGACCTAGATAAAGATTGTCAGGTTTCTCTGCCTGATACATGCTGAAGTCCAGCTGAATAACACAGTTTTTACCATACTTTTTTCTCTTTTAAGTCTCGCTGACATGCACAACCGTTTTAAGACCCACAATCACAAAAATGACGCAGAATCAAATCAGGCAGCTGCCATGAAAAAAAGACAAACTCCCTTGTCTTGGTCACTGAGTTATTTTACTTGAGCACACAGCGGTTAATTGCCTTGCTTAAGGGCACCTCAACATTAGCTGATGGGAAAGGGAGAGCACTTCTTGTTCATTCTCCACTTCAAGGTGTTGAGGGCGTCAGGGGTTTAAACCAATCACCCTCCAATCACTGACCTATTTCAATATGCTTAAGGCTACTACTGGCACCAGAAGTCTCAGAGCAATTATTGGGTCATGAAGATGTGTCCCAAAATATTTTGAACAGGAACAAAATATGCTTGGTTTCTCTATTTTGTAAAACATCAGTAGGCTATCATGCAGTGAATCTAATCTGCTGGTCACAGCTGATAGCTTTTGACAAAGTCTCATCTGTGGGTGACAAATAGGGTCCTCTTTAGTCTTGGGTTTTAACAAACAAAAGATAGTAAAAGAACAGTTTTATTTGGCAACAGGTAGAAGATGATTTTAAAGTGACTTCATTCACTCCAACAAATTACAAAGTCAAACATAAACAGCACAGAACACTGCATTTGCCTGTGAATTTTGAAATATTTTTTGAGTTAATAACAGTAATCTACACTTGGAAAAAAAATGCCACAAATGCCAACCTTGATTTTTTTTTCTTATGCAGTTATTATAAACAAATTTCTTTACAAGCTCAGTTGGTTGAAGAATGTGAAAGAGCCTATAGTTCGAGGTAAATTGCCTGATCTTTTAAAAATCATGCTATGAAAAGGAAGTGAAAAGAGTAATGATTTCACTCACTTAAAGAAAGGAGATTGAAGCCTATTCTCAACAAAACTCCATCTATTCTTCATTGTCTGTGAGTGATGTAGGTGTTTAAACAAAAATGAAACCGTAAGTGTAAATGTCAAGTGTAAACAAAGAAGGGTAAACAAATGAAGGTGTCCGGAACAATGCTGTCTGTCATAGCTGAGGAGTCCGTTATGATTGATTTATAGCTAAGTGATAAGGGGAATCAAGAGCAGCAGTGCAGCAGTGCAGCATCCCACTTACAGCACTTGTGTTTTTCCACTCCATCAGCGAACATCAGTCAGTTTTTTGTGCACTTATCAAAGTACCTTGACAGTGAATTAGAAGCTTGTTTGTACAATTTGGCTCTCAACTAAGAGAGAGAGGATTTCCTTGGTGTTTTATAATTTCTTCAGCAAACTGTCACTTCCACTAACAAGGTCAACAACTACGATAAGGCCTCAGTATTAAGTAAGGAGACAATGAGAAACTTGTCTGCTTGTATGCTGGGAGCAGAGTGGATCATCACAGCTAAAGCCTTGGCACTCAGTATTCTCAGTATTAAATATTTAATTTTAATAATCTTGGCTTCTTGTATAATTATACCATAAGATCCTTCCAAACACTGAGTACGCATGTGTTTAGCCTTTGCAAGCCCTGGATTATTTCTCGCTCATTACCATAGCAGATTGATATAATCACATGCTCCTCTTAATATTCAGTTTACTGCCATATATATCTGCATGTCACCGGGTAATGAAATAAGAGTCCTTGGGATTCACTTAGCTGAAAGGATAACTCAGTTTTGTAACTTAATATTGTCTCTGTGCTCACGACAATGGGGTCTCATAAAAATCAGTACTTCTTCGACATTAAAAGCCCACACTTTCCTTGAACACATGCATAATGAGCACATTATTAAATTTGTCGGTTTAATAGCTAAACGAGGTAATGACGTAGTATTTTTAAATCCACATGTGGCAAGCATAATGGTAATTGCTAAATTATATCTCATACTGCTATCATTTAATACAAGATTCCCAGTGCCAAATATCATTTATTGGCATTTATTTTTGGCTTTGTTAAGTTATTTGATCTAATTGCAGTGTATGTCAGTCAGCACTAATGAGTAATGGTCTGTGGATGTGAAAAGAAACTGAGATTGTTTATTCCTTTGGGTGACATTTACCTAAATGCCACATATCTGCACTGCTTCTCCTATGAGACGTGTATGTAAATGTGATTTCCATATCACTGTACAATTCTGTAGAGAGGCAAATATCACTAAACAGGACACTTTCTCCATTATGAGGTTTTTTACTTGCCACTGTGTAATAGACCATAAGCAGGCATTCTGTTCATAGCAGCATTTTTTAACATTTATTAGTGCAAAAAAGCAGTGGTTCCTACATCTTTGCACGTGACCTCTTCACACAAATCTAGGTCTGCCTTTGGCCATCCAGCCATAATAACACATTACTTTGACCCTCACTTTAAAGTGTTTGAAAGTGCTTTATAACAATTTATTAAATGGTTTATAACACAATACAATTTAGCTGAAAGCAAATGTTTTTTGTGCAAATAAGTTCGTGAGACCTAAGGAGGAAAAACTATGCAGTATTTCAAAAGAAAAAAAAACAGAATTATGTTTTGTTATTATCTCTGATCCCAGTAATCACCTGTCAGCCCCCCAGTTAATCCAATGACTCCTAATGTGGGTCCCTATCCCCAGGTTGAGATCCACTGGTCTCACTCCCATTTTCTTCTGTCAGACAAAATTATTTAGGAAAAACACAAGAATTTAAAACCATATAGAAATAACAATCAACTGTGTGTTTATTATTTTAAGAACTGATGACTTAACACAAATATTCTGCTGAACTTTTGATTGACTGATTAATTTTAACAAAAAGTTACATTTGAGGAAATCATATTAACACTCCAAAGGCTCAGCTGGTGGACTGTGCTTTACCACCCGATGGCCTAATAAATTTTTATTTTGCTCCAACCCCTAGCCAACCGAATAATGCGCGGTTAAATGAAGTAATCATTTTTACTGGAGACATCACTCACAGGAGATAGCAGGTAGGTATATCACTTCCCACCATATGGTCATGGCTGTCAAGCGCGGGCCAATCAGAAAGCAACAATTTGCCACAGAGTTCCATGTTGTGATTAAATAGTTCCAAGGACGGCTCCGGCACACAGGAAGGCTCTTTGACCAGACTGATACTCATCTCCGGCTACAGATTGGAAGTGGTGGTGGCACAGTTATGTGGCTCTCTCTGTCTGAATTTGTTATGTTATTCTTTCCCATTTTCCCCCACAGACTCACTGTGCAATAGACTGTTATTTTCGTCTCATGAATATAGAAAATTTCAACTTGACTCTCAAGTCTGTTCAAATCATAAAAAGTACAGAAAAGAACAAGGTATGAATATATTTCCAAGTTGGCAAATCACAGAGAAGTGGGCTGCGAATAATGAAGTCTCAGAAAATACAGGCTATTGTACAAGCACTGGTTACATGTCTTTGATGTAATAAAAATAGATCAAATAAATGATCATGTCTTACATTTTTAAATGTTTTACATTTCCTGCATGTTTTGTGGTCGATTATTCTAACTTTGTTGGTATTGCATCTTATCTGAATTAAATGTTGTGATAAAATGCATTGTCATAAAAGGAATATAGATGTCTGTTCTGCTCTCACACTAAAATTACATCAGCAAAAACAAATTTCTTGTTTTCAGTAACATTTGTACCAAATAGTTATGAGATTAGTTGTAAAACCACTAACACTGAGAAAGCTCTGTTAAAACAAAGAAATTGTCTCTGGTAATTTTACCCCAACAGCTCCTGACAATGTACAACGGGTCCCACCAAATGTCCAGCTGCCTGACATTGTACAATAAGCGAAAAGATGAGGCTAAGGGTTAGAAAGCATCAGCACTATTATCCAGGATAGAAAAAGAGAAAACATTTATGAGTACATCAGAGGGAGGCCCCCTGAGACAAACAACTGAGTGAATACCCTAGAGACATCTCAGTAGAAGAACACAGAGAGCAGTGAGGAAGAAGAAGAGGTATCATGGAAGACTAACTCCCTCCATAAGATGTATCATAGACAGAGAGAAGATGTGGATGATATTGAGAAATTACCAGTGGCTGGCAAAGGCTAGATTGAAGGACAGTCAGTGCAGAGGCTCTGATCATGGAATCATTATAAAATGTTCAGTCTGGTTGGTGTAGTAAACAGCTGAATCACATACTGAATCAATTCTGCTTTCCTATCTGTAAAAGTCAATGCAGTCACAGGCCCGGCCTACACAAGAAAGCCTTCAAAGCCTGCAGTAATTAAGCTACTCATTAATTGTCATCACTTATTATACTACACAGTACAAAACAGGAACAAAGTGTTTTTTACAAGGAACCAGCAGACCTGGCAAACAGGCTCATTCAAACATCACAGGCAACCAACAGGTGTCTGAACAACTGATAATGTAAAATTAGGGAATCAGAACTGATAATTGAAAGCATTAGCAGGCTCTGTAGTACAACATGCATGCTGTAGCACAACAGTTAGAGTAAGCAAACAAGCACAGCACAATACATAGTGTATGTAGCCTTCATAACATTAACAACCACATACCAGGGAGACAAAGAGGGTGCATTTCACTCACATTAAAGATGCTTAAGATCCTCCCTCTTTGTTTTAAGGAGATGTTGTGGTCGGTATCTTCTACTTCCATCACTGCTAGCAAAAGAGAACAACAAGTTAACTCTGCCGGTTGCTTCATATTATGTCTTATTATTATTGTCTTATGTCTTATTGTTTGTTGTGAGTCCCTGGCTTCCCAATCTCAGACTTGATGTAATTGCAATGACATGGTTGATAATGCTGTTGTTACAACCCAGAGGGGGTGCTACTTCACTAATTTGAAAAAACTTAATGAGGAATCGGAAAGAGAGGAAAAAATGTCCATAATGTGACAAAGAAAACAGTTCAATATCTCGAACAAAATTTAAATTTAAATTTAAAATAATATTTATGTTGGGACTGAGTTCTAGCTCAGCTTGTTCCCTGGGAGAAAACATCACCATTATCAATTTGAGGGCTTGTTACCAAGGAAACTCTGGACACCTTTAGTGTTGAAAGAGATACACAGATATTTCAAATAAACAGGGTAGAAGTACCTATAAAGGTATCTGAGTACAGTACTAATATATTAAGTTGCTTTCCACAACTTGATACTGTTGATCCCCATCATCTAGAACAGCAAGAGGGTTTTGTATATTTGTCTGAGATTTATAATAACTAAACACATATTTTTCCTTGTTTTTGAGTGCAAGATAATGATTGGTCTCTGTATGCAAATGTTTTCTTATTTGCAAGGTGCAGTGCCTATTATTTTAAGAGGATGCACTAGCGTTTCTGTGTTATTCAAGTGGCATCATCATGGCGTAGTTGTCACACTGATGGATGCTGGACAACCAACATTTTGTCTTCATGCAAATTAAGAGCGTTCTTGTCACCAAGTGAGACCTCTCTTCTGTCATTATTCTCTTTTACCAGCCACCGTTAATAGTCTCGTTCATGTATGCTTTCATGTTTTAACATTTAAAAGTCCACAGGGAAATGTCAGACACAGAAAGCACACCTAAAGTACACTCGTCTCTGGAGGAGGGTACTGCAGTCACAATATTACTACTCAAAATATTTAGATGCTTAAATATAACGTTATTGGTTTGGAGTATTTCAGTAAAATTTCAGAGGATTTTCAGTAAAATTTGCATATTAAGACGTTGTAAAGCTTTGCTGGTATCGTGAGAGACATCAAGCATTTTTAAGGACATAAACTTGGATTGGTTATCTTAATGATCTAGTCACCTGAGACTATTTAATGCTTGGATTGCAATTTTATGCTCAAGCTTCAACAACAAGGAAAATCTGAGTAGCATACTGTAAACCAGAGTTCTTGCAGGTGGTTTGTTTCAAAAGGAAGCCCAGGTACTTAATTTGAAACTAATTCCCAACAGCTGGTATCTTGATATCAACATATAAATTATGTGAGGCCAGTCACAAGAATGATTTAGTGCGACAGTATGCAGTAAATGATAATCATTGTATTAGTGGCAGCTTTAAAGTGTAATAGCACATAAAATAAAGCAGATGAAAATCCATTGGTTGGCATTATTATTCAGTGAAATCCAGAGATTAGATAAGTGATGCAGACTAACTTGACCCACAATGCCCCACCCTCCATCTCCCACCCACTGGATTTGAGAGATAAATGGGGAAACCATGACACTTAGTAAAATGATTAAAGCTTTCATTTTTGTGGTCAGTGTGAATTAAAACCTCTGAAAAGACCTTGCTTAATGTTTTAGACCAGATAAGTAGCGTTAGCCTGAGACAGCTTAAGAGTTCAGACCCATGCATGTTATTGGAAATCAGTTTCAAGACGATAGTGGCTAAGAGGGAATATAGGGATACTGTATATCTTATCTGTGAACCTCGGGTGTTTAATGGGCTGCATATAGGATTATCGCTAGCCTCAGCAGATGTTCATTTTCAAAACATATGTCAAGGCTTAAGCCTGGTGTAAACACTACCAGTGGACAGAGTTTATCAGTTTTGGAACAGGCTCCATATTTTCAGCCCCAAAGCAGTTAAGCTGAATATGTCAGTTGCACAGGCCTCTCCAACATCTGCCCCATCACCTTGGCATGGCTGGGCATTGATGAGGAAAACTTTAATAAACACTGATTTCCGTATTTTTGGGGAAAAAATGCAATTCATTCAGTTAATTTTAGGCTAAAGTAACACCATTTAAGAATGTGAAAAAATCTATTTTTAGGATACCCTCGATGAAAATCATGTTGAATGTGTGTATTAGTAAACCTGCCAGAGATGAGCTACCTTTCAGACTCCCATCTACTTGCACTCCATTGGAGGGCTAAAAATGTGTCACATGTACTGCCTTCTGCATTTCAAAGATTGCTAAACTCTGGCTCATATTTCTCACCATATCAGTCACCTCAGTCTCATTAAAAAAAGCTGTCATGTCTGTTCCTTGAAAACCCATTTGTGATTCAAATGCACACCTTTATTGAAGCCGTTGTGTCCCTTTCTTGAAAATCCATTTGTGATTTAAATAGACCCCCTGTATAAAGAACCCTTTTTATAATGAGCAAACATGCTGTTGTTACTGGGAAAGCTAAATGTTACAGAGACCCTTTGGCAAGCCTTCAAATAAATCGCCTGGCTCCTCAAAACCATACTTGCACTCTAAGCTCAAAGTTAGCTATATGTCTCTGAAACATTTTATAAATGAAACCAGATATAGAAATATTAGTCTTTCACCGCCATATATACTGATTTTTACAGGCAAAATCTGACTATTGAATGCAAAATATGTCATCTGCAAGATGTTGATCAAAACAATTAGAACAAAAGATGTAGCTTGTAGGAGAGGGATTGTAGGATTTGTTTTTTCATTTCTTAAACAGCCAACATTAGAGAGAAAAACCCTATCTTACTGACTCAGGCAGAAACTTTCAACGGGTTATAAATCTTAGTTTCATTTAATTTAATATGTGACGTTTGCCAACTTTATCCAAAAAATTTAAATTTAGCAACAAGCAACAAAATGAAACGACCCATTGTCTTGAGTAAAATTGAATAGAATTTTTACTTTCTTTAATATTCATTTGAGACAACTTAACAAAATTAGTTTTATACACTGTTGTGTGAATATATTGCACATTCTATGCTTAAATATAACATAAAAATCATGTATGTCTGTGGATGAAGGAAAAACATGCATTTGCTTTCAGGCTAAATCCCATAAACACATTCAAATACAGCCTAATAGGTCTATAATGAGAAACCTCTGGGGAGCATAAAAGGTTTCTTTATATAAATATTCGTCTGACTGTCTACTCTTAAACATGGGCTCTTTTTTCACTTAGACAACTTAATCTCCCCAGTTCACTGACGTCACTGTGTGGGTTTAGGCAATTAGGCTAGTGCCAAGCCGGAGTAACACTAGAATCAAGTGGCAGTAACAGCTACTCCAAAATATCTTAAAATTTTTGATTGACGCAATTTATAAAGCCCTGTTTTTCCTTTTTCATTTGCCTTTACTGATTCAGTTCTTGTATATCACTGCTGTATTTTAACCTTTGAATTAACTGTAACTTCCTCCTTTTCAAGTTCTCTTTCTATATCTCTTATAATATGTTTTCAATGAATGCTCAAGTAGGACCAGTTCAAAGATATACGGTCATGTACAGATGCACGTACATAGGTCATGGTTCAGTCTATGAGAGACCTGTGCTTCAATTAATTAAGTTACACACATGTGTATTGCCAGATAAGACCACTGGAGCTGAGCTGAAATTGTCTGCTAATATACACATCTCATGCTATGGGGAAACCAACTTGTTTCTTTACATGAGTGGCCTCTGGCTTTACTTTGAATTACACCAGTAATATTCCTTACCTTTTGTGTACGTGATGGTGACACTACTACTTATTTATTCAAGGACTGTCTTGGTCAACCATCCAATAGCTGTTGACACCTTGAGTTAAAGGAACATATGGGGCCCTATTGTAAACTTTGGCCCGGCGCAAGTGCAAGGCGCGTGGCACAGGGGTTTTAATTTATTCAGAGGAGTTTCCAGGTCAACTTTGCCACCTTGTTCCAGGAGTAGCAGAGGTATCCTGCTCTTCCAGTGTGCCACTGGCGCACAGCGGATAGTCCTATCAGCTGTGTAGAATCATCTCATCAATTCATGGGTGTTTCTTTGACCGAAAATGCATGAACCAATTGGAGAATCCCCTCTCATTCCCCTTAAAGACTGGCTGTGCTGTGCGTCAGTAGTGCAGGCGTATTGCTAACGTACACGGGGCACAAATGTAAATGACTGAACTACAGGGACTAATTTATTTATTTATTTATTTATTCATTCATTCATTCATTTATTCAGCTGGACAGGGACAAAGCTCAACGAATGTATTTTGTCAGACAGCTCTCAGCTCATTCCCCTTTAAGTCAAATTGTTCAGAAAGCAAACATTTCCATATTTTGTCACATCTATTTAGACAATATATTTTCGCCTGCACAGGCAAATGCGCACATACGCAGGCACACACCCAAAAATTTATTTCATTTTTTGAATAGAATATATGTGGTAATTAATGGTTGTGGTAATTAATGGTTGAGGGACTGTTTTTCTTTCAGCTGCTTGTTAATATTGAATTTAAACGAAGAAAGGCGATTCAGCGGTGAGGAGACAGAACTCTCTTTTCTGATCAAATAAATACGCTGACATGAACACAGAAGTTGCTCTAGCTGTCAGTGACTGATCTGTTAAAGACGATCCAACAGTTGTGATCCTGTCCTGCCTATTGGGATTAATTTGGCATTATGATTACAATCATTCCTAATTTGAAATTTAACGTGGGGGGGGGCTCACATAAATGAAAGGGGTGTGTGCGTCTTGGCCAAACGTGAGAAACAAACACTCCCATACACACGGTGTTTCCTTCAAAATGAATACTTTGTGATTGAAAATATTTTCAAAGTACACTTTACTAACTTTACCAAATATGTCCAAAACACACTTAACTATTTTACACTGCTGGGAGACAAAAACAGAAAACAACGATGTGTGTGATTGTGGAGAAGTGTGTGAGCACATTGGCCAACTGCGCTGTATCTTACAGTACAGGCTGTTTTTTTGCCCCAGTGTTAAGACCAGGTTCTGGCTGGTCTAAGCGCAGGGCGCATTTGACCTCATTCCACTGGGTGTATGATAGCAAACACTCCAGGACATGCCTCCATTCTGTCTTCATTCTTAGACCTCCTGCCCCTTTGCAAACAGACCCAGCACAAGTGAGTTTGCTACTGTACACTTGTGGCAAGAATGACATTTGCGCCGGGTGTAGTACAGCAATGACACCTGTGCCACTGGTGAACCATGCTTGCGCCAGGTGTACGATAGGGCCCATGGTGTGGAAAAATTCAAGTACAAAATATGTGCTATGTCAAATTATGTCAAGGCTCTTATACAAATGTTGTTTAAATGAATTGTTAGAAGAGGCTGCTGGTTAAATTATTCTCCCTAAACAACAAGTTGATCTAGCTGACACATACTGTCCGTGAAGCTAAAGTCTAATGCAGCTTGTGCCACTGTGCCAAAGCCATACTATAGTACTCTATAGTATGGTAAAGCCAACAATTTCATTTAAGTTTATTTTAAATTGAGGTCAACATTTACATTTGTGGGCTGTTAAAAAAGATTTATATCTGCAGCAGGAATCAATAGCAGGTTGGATATTGGGAATATTGAAAGTTGGCCTAGAGCATTGCTTTTCATGGGATTTGTGACAATACTAAAATATAAAAAATATCTTCGACCTCATCCTTTTACATGAATTTAAAGCCACCTTCTATTAGACACATTTTATAGAAAAGAAAAAGTTGACCCCTTTGCAGTTCTGGGCATTAATCCATGTTTTAATCTTAATTCAAAAAACAATTTCCAAGTGTGTCAAAAAATTGACAGCTTGACTGTCAGACTGATGAACAATATAGACAGAAAAAAACTCTTAGGGGAGTGATTCAGGTGCCTATTGGGAGCTATGAGTCAGATCAATTTCAATCAGAGATTCTGAGTGGGAAGTGGAAGGAACTTAAGATGTCAGGACCAATGTAAAATGATTCCTGTAGGAGGAAGGTCCGCTGAGGCAGAGGAATTTTCTTTTCCTTTATTTTACAGGAAACCAGAGTAAGGCAAACATATACAGAAGAGTGACTGATTGAAATAAATTATGACCATCACAGTGTCATTCGTGTCGCAACTTTATTTGTTACCTTTTAAAAAGCAGTACATGTTGAGTTGTTGTTGAATAAGACTCTATTAGCACATAAACTGGGAACTTAATGTTTCCTAGTGTCTTAATCTAATTTAGCACTTAGGTTGGTTAATGGCTAAATGATAGCTTTGCATGTACACACCCTTGTTTAATACTTATCTGCATTATATCTACAAGGTTAACTGGGAAACCATTGGATTAAATTAAATTGTGTTGTTTTTAAGAGATAAGAAGTAGGTCAGTGATTGTTATACTGTTGAATCTTTTGTTGACCGCAGAAAAGTACAGATGAGTACTCAACATGTATACATTTGCGTGATTAAGTGAGGATATGTTTCCTCCTGTCCTCCCAATTTTTAATTACTGCTCTAAATATCAAGAAGATTAAAACATTCAGTAACGCCAGATAGATCATGGGAGAGATGTTTTGTCCAACAGAGTTGACAGTAACGGACCACTGCACTCCATCACTAAGCATTAAGCATTACAATTAATTTGAGATATTTTCATGTTCTCACACCATCATATATAACCATAACAAAACATGCATTTCAATCAAGTTCGGTGACGTAATTTAATAACTTTTTAACATTCTGAGGGCTTATACTACACAGTGTATTTTGTCTTCTTGGCAAGAAAGCTGCAGGTTTGACAACCACTGGTGGAAGAAGTAGTTTGTCACATTTCTTATGTAAAGTAAGTAAGAACACAGTGCAGAAGTCTGTGATTAATCAAAGTCATGCATTCTAATTTTAACTCAAAATGTACCTATAGCACAAAGAGAGGAAGAATTACCTATGCAGAAAGTTCCATTTAAAATGTATTATATAAAAAGTTTTAATGGAATCTATTTTTTTAATGCATTAACATTTAAGAACTGCTCCAATATGGAAGCTGATGAAAGTCAAGGTCACTTTAAATACATAATTTCAGGCAGCTGAAGATAACATTTCATAACTGATTTGATGAGGAATATTTGTAGTAGTGTCAATCAAATAATAATAGTAATAGTGTCAATCAAATTTTGCCATCTAACTGACGTTAGTGGCATAAGCGGTCGTCTACATATAGCGAAGTTTGAAGCGGAATGTTTGCGCAGTGAGAGTTAAACTGTGAGTAGCTAAAACTGGATATACTCATGTTCTTACAACATTGAACATGGAAAATGTTTCGTTTTATATTTTGTGTTAAAAAAAGTAGTGTGTAAACTCGTTATTTGATCCTGAAATAAAGCTAGTGATTGAGTCTATAGTACATCCATTGCAGTTATGTTGTCATAGTAACGTGACCTCGTAATGCGTCCGAACGTCAAGGCTAGTTAGCTCCCATGCTAGTACCTCCGCCTAACCTAACTTTACGTGTTAGTTCAAAGTGAAAATATCATCTAACCTTTTGCCTTTTGTCTGTGTGGGTAATATTCTCTGTCTGAACGCGTGAGCTGTCGATAACTCACCTGTTTTGCCAGGTGACTTTCTTTCAGTTGTCTCTGCAGGTGAGCTCTGTTAGCTCCCCTCAGGTGTAGGGTTGCCATCTTGGATTTGTGAAAAAACGGGGCACTCGGACAAATGTATGGGGCTGAGGGATCGGCCACTATTACCAGTTCAGAGCGTCGCCAGGTCAGGATTGTAACTAGTACATCGTTTTTTCGTTTTTGCTTACAAATATTTTCTCCATCTCCTTCCTCGTCAGTTGTCTCTCCTCCCATTTCAAATGGTAAAAAGAAGACCTCACACGGACTTAAGTCAAGCTTCGCTCCCTGCAGCCGCCTTGACCGGTAGGGCGCGCGCGTGTGATGTATGTATAGACGGGAAGAAAACAGAGACAATTTTAAATAGCCGCAGAAGCACGGGGGGGCTTTCTATATTACAGAACGAAGGAAATCAAATAAGGTTTTTGCACCATTCATGCCGATTGTCACAGAAATTAAGGACAATTCGTACACATGTGCATAAATCATATTCGTTCTGTAAAACTATTAACTTAGGTCACAGAACAATACAAGCTCAAAGTCAGCTAAGTTTAATTGCCCCAGTAGTTGTTACAACCATGAAATGAAATACCAATACATGGTTGACCTTAACATTATGTCTGCTAGTTACATCTTAAATATTCAAATTTATCCACCAGCCTCATTCAGAGGCCTACATACCTCCTTCCTAAACTCCTTTCAAACAACCACAACGACAAAATATGTAAGATGTTGGTGAAACCCACAGCCAAGGAGGGTGTTGGAGTTCAAGATATTTCAGACTGGCATTCAGTCCAAAATACAAGAGCTTTCAGTTGCATCCTGGTGCATTAACAGTAATTATTAAGAACCATAGTGATAATAAAACTCTTGTCTCTTAGCAAGAACATGACAAATCTTCCAATATGGAGTCTCTCTGCAGAGGTACAGTCCTGTATATATATATATTCATGCTTGTGTGACACCTAATGGCCTAATGGGCTAGTTCACATGGAAACAAGATTTAAATATAACCCTTGGCACTGAGGAAAGAAAAAGTGATAAATAAAATAAAAAAATCCAACGATACAGTGTTTCTGATTAAATTTTGCAGGCGTGTTGATGTCAACAAACTCAGGTGTTTTTTGGGCGATGGTGGAACATTTGATATGACAATTATTTTTCAAAATGTCAGTTTTTTCAAAAATGCAAGAAGTGAAAATGGCATTAAAATATTATTAGAACTTTCTTTATTCCTAATGCCATTACCATTTAAGGGCTACATTTGACTAACAATGAACTTTACAGTGTCTTTTTAGAGCAGATAACCTTGTTTTACACAATTTTTTCATTGTGGGTTTAGGAAATAGACAAATCATGTCTGACCATCTGGGTAGTTTTTCAGTACTACCTAAATGAAATCCCTAGTTGTTGATTTTGCATGAGGTTTATCTCTCTAACTCAGCATATAAACAGGAAAAACAATATAAAACGGAAGCTAAATGGATGGCAGTGTACTTGTTAGACTGTTTTCAGACTGATACTAACTCATAATGGTCACTTCAGTAGTTAACTGATCAAATGGAGCATTAAATTGTTAATCGTTAAAATAAGTGACAAGGTGAATGATGTCCTTCCTCTGCAGAAGTCTAAGTTCTTTTTCTCTGTATTCTCAAGAGACTTGGTCCATAATGTAATTTCAGGTCTGACATAAGTAAGGGTAAAAATACATAAAAATAGCAAATCTTTTGCATGACGTTGCTGTTCATTCCAGCAACTATTCAGAGCCAATCAGCAAGTGCTCTGTATGATTACTGAAATCCACAGAAGTGTGGAATTGGACAAATTGGAGTGTTTTTTTAACCCGGCTCAGTGCTTCTTACAGCGTCAGGCTAAAATTGAACTACTCTGTGGCTAATTGTGTAACAACTCAAAAGTGCCTGCTCCCACGAGTTATGCACAGAATTTTATGTTACTATGGACAAAGACACATAATGACAATCAATTCCAAAATGAAAAAGTAACATGGAGCTGCTTTCAAATTCAAATCAAAGTGAGCTCTTGAGAAAGCCAAGGCTGAGGACATTCATATGAGCCCTTTCAACTATGTTCTCTTATAAAATTGCATTAGCAACTGAAATAATTTCATCAAGATCTATTGTTTGTAAAGTATGACCTTACGTTTCCAATTAATTCCACATTGTTGCATGGAAGGAACAGAAGAGAAGGATACAGCACAGTATTAATTCTAACTTTTGATATCACGCACATATATATTTTAGCTGTTTAGGTGCCTGTTATTTTATCATTAATGGTGTGTGTCAAAGAGAACACTCATATAAAAAATATGCAACTTTAGGAACATAATATGGAAATAACTTAATTGTAAAGTGCAACTAGGGAAAAAGTATTTAATTGCAGACAATGTAACTATAGGTGTATCAATGCGAAATTATTTTGGTTATGAGCCATATCATATTTTCTTAACATCAAGATATGGCCATGTACTGCTTAAGGACCATAAGTGTAATATAAGTAATTTGTATAACAAGCAACTGGAGGCTATATAAGTTTTTTGTGCTTATCTTGAGGTGGGTTCAGCAGTTTTAATCCAATATACTTTTTGTCAAATTTTGAGCGAATGTCTCCTCATGGTCTGCCAGCTGTCCATCCTGTACATGCTATGTTTGTTCACAATGCTGGATCTGTAAATGGAAAACAAACAGAGCAGCCTTAACCAAGCCACACAACACTTTTCAAACACTTTTTCAGCCAATCAACAACAGGCGGCATTTCCCATTCTTGAGGCGGAGGGAAGATGGGGGTAACAGGGGCAGTGGGAGCATGAAGGACAGCAAACCTTCAAGCGCTAACATGAATTGATTGTGTCAAGAAGGAAAGATGGCCGAGAAACAGCCAAAGCAGAGCAATAAAAAAAAAACAAGTAAAATGTGTTTTTTAGGCCAGGGTGAAGAGCTGCTGAGGCTTAGCAACGATGAAGAGACCTGTGAGAGTTGAGAGGCATGAAGATGGATGCAGAGGTTCCTCTGTCTCTGCTTTACAGGTGGTACCATTAGTGCCTTTGTGTTTTGTTAATGTACCCTTTTTTCTAGTTTCTGATTTGTTTGTCAGGAAAAGGTGAAAGTACTTGCTCACAGACAAGTAGCTGACCATCTGGTCAGCTACAATATGATGTTGTGATGTTATCTATAATAGCATATGAGCTGTTAGTATCACTGTGTTGTGCTCTTTTGATGAGTCTACCCTGTTTGTGTCACCTTGGCACTGAAGTGAGGTGTGTTTTTTGTTTGTTTGGCTGTTCAGTTTACATATTAACAGTCTCTTCCTTAAATCACTGACCTGTCCCTCAAGAATTGTGTGACTACAATGAGCTAAAGTCTTCCAAAAATCATATGCTTGGAATCTGGCATCATATCAATCTACTGCAGATAAAATAAGAAGAATTCTACAATATTTGCCTGCATGGAGTTTTTCAATGTATCCATTTTTTATGAGCCTTTATGAGTCTATACCTTGTTTGCAGTAAAAACTGTTGGACAAAATAACAGTTTTAACATTTCCTTTGAGATGTCAGGCTCTGAAATGAATGACTTGTATATGAAGGGCAGAACAATAGTTCACCTGCACTTTTACAGGGAGCCTCAAATCGACCAAACAACAATAATGGTGGTCGGTTAAAAGGTGCACAATAATTGCCGTTGAAGTATCTGTGAGTGTGAAGGATGTAGATGTGGTTCACCAAATTTGACACTTAAATTTTAAATGTGTCAGTTGCCCTGCAGTGTAATGGTCTGAGAATCTGTTTTTCTGAACCCTGACGGAAAAGGGTTAAATAAATATTCAGATTTAAGGAGTTTTTACATGGTTATTTATGCAGACAAAGAGATTAAAAAAATGCATAACATATATTACTGGTTGCCAAGCAATACATGTCCTGCAGCTATAAGCCCACATAGAGGTTGGTATTGTGTTTCCAGCTGAAATCATGTGAACAGGATTTTCATGCTTTCCACAGTGCTAATTTTAATGCTAATTTCCTGCAAAGACCAATTGTACAACACATTTGCAACATCTTAATGTCAAGATAAAGTGAAAAATGTCTTTTTAACCATGTTAGATCAAATCCTCTGTTATTTTGTGAACCTGCTGAACAATATGTACACCAAATTAGTGCAAAATATCATTTTTTTAATCAAAATCCAATCATGTTTTCTTCAGTAAAACAAATTATGATGTGTAAATATCATTATTCAGTCATTATTCTTTAACATTTAGCAGCACCGAAATAAGATTCATCAGCCAACTAGCTAACAGCAACATGGAACTCTGTGCTTACATGTTCACCACCCTATATCTTATTTTGTTTTCATAGATACTGTCATTACAGACCTGCCTGCTAGACTGTATTCATCTTGAAGAAAAGAAGTATCTGTGACAGCTCCAGATTATGCATTTTTATTTTACAATATTTTACAATAGACTGTTTCAGCAGCTACATGGAGCACAAGATGGACTTTGTATCTGTCTCTCTAATAAATATGGCTATCCCATCTGTCTACTACTTCAAAATAGCAATAACTAACCCTCCACCTCCTGCAGTTTGATAGGTATGTTTGCCTGCTGTAATAATCAGGATGACGAAGGTGTTGAAGTTGGCAAGAATTCCACTACGATTGAATAAAGGCTAGCATCCAACTCCAAATCAATGTATTATGACGGCCCACTTGCCAGCAGTCAAATCACCATTATGTCCCTCCTGCCTGTCCTGTTTCACTTGGATACACATCACAATACAGAAGCTAGATTTTCTCAAAATGCTGTTTCATATGGACTTTTAAGTTAATGTACTGCAAGTTATATGACTTTGCTCCTCCCCTGTGAGCATTTTCCCACAATACCCCTGTGGTTAGTTCAAATTTTTTACAGCATATGTGCACCTCAAATGAATGCAGTCATATCTAATCAATGACTGGCATTTCTATAGAGTGATATTATATTTGCCTTCCCAGCTTGGCCAGTATATTATTAAAGCACATCTCCCAGAAGACCATTGCGACCACAGAGTTTCTATGGTTACCACCATTGTACCGATAAATTTTATGAGTTCTGTGGACATCACTTCCTAATTACCTCCACTTGAACAAATCCTCATTCCAAATATATCCAGCTTTATATCTATTCATTATGGGGGATGGAAAAAAGGTGTGGACTGTCAAAGTTGGACCATAAGTATCACAAAAAAAAAAAAAAAAACAGTATGCCCGGTGGTTTTGCTCAAAAGTGAGATCAGGAGTGATGCAACTAGAAAGACACCCTCAAGAAAACAAGTGTTAAACTTTAAACTACCCTTCACATGGTCAATATTACATGAGGGATTACAGCAATGATGCAGCAGAGATGATGTGTGTCCTGTGCAACAACCTCATGAAGGAGAGGCCAAAGTCTGCTCCAGTTCAGTTTATAGAGCTTCTCCTTCCCATAAAACGCAGCTGCACTTGGGGGAAAATATTTTCTCATCCTGGTCACAGTCAGGATGACCCAGAAAACCAAATGGACGGCCCTGATTGATTTCACCTGCACCTGCTCCGTATTCAAACATAATCGCTTACACAAAAAAACACATTATTTTGACACCTGAACTGATAATTGGGATGTTACATGTGTTGCTAACATTTGTCAAAATAATAATAATGTGGGTGGCCTGGTGGTCAAATGACAACACTAATGATGATCTACTATATTTTTCGAAAATCCCATTGAAGACAAAACAATGCAGATAGACATCATATTGATCCCTCCAGTGAATATTGTTTACAAAGCCAGACATAAAAAAATTCAATGCCATATTATTTTTACCCTTAAAAATGCACCTTTTTGGGCCTATTTGCTTATAGCTAAGTGTAAAAGCTTTCTACAGAAAAATAAGCCAAAACGACATACATGCACTAGTGAATTTTTGGTGAATAATTGAACAAATTGAAAATGTAAAGTATGTCCAAAGAAGGCAAAAAAATTTAAACACCAAAAATTGAATATCTTGTGCTCGGTCAAGAGCTTCGGTGGATCACCGGCGATCCAGTGGATGTGTAAGGATCCCTCTCACAAACATCATCTTGGTGTAACTTGCTACCATACCAAAATTGCTGATGAAAAAAACTCCTGACAAATGCACTACTAACTCCTTTTTTGAGTAGAGTTCCTATAAACTACAGTGTCCAGCAGCCTTAGAGGATGATCTGACTTTTTTAACGAAAATATGTATTTGTGATCTATTTTTAAAATATTTTATCTTAAGTAAGGATGAGACCAGCCACAGTAAGAAAAGTATACCAGGCTGAATAGTAAAAGATGCATACTATAAAACCTCACTGTCACCTGTTTGATTCTGGCTGGGAACTCTTGTTGCACATCATACCTCTCTCTCTCTCATTCTCAATATTATTACTGTCTGTATTGAAAATAATATGCCAAACTTCAGCAGCAGTATTTTTATACGATGATGACTGACAATGTTTAATAGAAATCCAACCTAAAAAAATCCCCAAAATAAAATTGTGAGCTGAGTGTTTCTATAGCCAAAATGTTCAAGTTGATAAAACATCAGCTTCAGCTTCAGCAGGTTCAAACTGTACTGCAAGTAATTTCCCATAAGATATTGTATCCTATATCCAGCAGAGGTCACAACTTTCCACATTTTTATGGTAGCAGAGGAGGCCAATGGTTAACCTCCTCTGAGTACGAGTATCAAGTTTGGCTGCCAACTCTGAGCTGCAAAGTTCGGCAGAAATGTGCTGACACAGCTGAACTCAGTAATGACTATTTTGTAGAGCCTCTGAGTGTGAGGGTCGCATGCTGGCCTGTCCCACTGGAAGGAGTCTCTGACTGGATCTCAACCGTGCACAGAAATTGCCTTATGGAGCCAGTCTGCTGTGTCATAATACTTGTGTCAGGACGCATAGACAGAGCTGCCAATCTCACAATCAGAGCACATTTCCTATTAATATTATCATGATGGTGTGGCAGTTGTTCCTCATGTTGCTAAACCATGAAATCCTAAGACTCCAAGTCCTGCAGAATGTGAGAAAATCAACAATCAACCTCTTCTGTTAATTAACAGACTTTGAGTATGGGTTGAACTTAAGACATTTGCAGGTGTTTACGTGTTTATTTACAACGGCACTCATAAGTTATAAACAGTAAGTTTGGTTATGAGCTGAGATCAAGCTGAGGTCGAGACTGACGATGGAGATCCTGTCCCTCCCCTGGCAGGTGTTGACGTACGCTGCAGCTGCCTCTGCAGCTGGCCCTTGTAATAAGCAAAGACAACACTCTCTCTGCGTCCTCTAATGTTCTTACCATAAACAAAGTCAATAACAATTCACCATAGCTACTTAGACTTTACATATTTACAGTATGTAGAAACAGGCGAGTGAAAAGTGAGGTAAGAATCTATGGCCATACATACATTATAAAATTCAAAGCATGTGTTGTTCTAGAGTTGTAAGAAATAACAGAGGTTGGTGGATTATTTTGCAGTAATTCTTGGATTTATTAGAGGATGTGTTTTCTTGCTCCTCTGACAGCATTCGAGGCTGACGCTCACAGATACCAGCCTCTACAATATGCTTCTTGTGGACATGAAAAAAAAGCAGCTAATGCAGAGGTGTGACAGACACACTTTAATCCTTCTGTTTCAAACCACACTAGAGTACACGCTGTACAGAGTACATACAATATGCTTTCATTTTAAGGATAGTGCACTTAAGGATGTACAGGCAATAACTATATTACACATAATCACCTTTCTTTAAGTTTCCCACTAACAATATAGCAGTGAATCCTGTCCAGAGATACCAGTCAATGAGAAGTTAATCATGTTTCATACATTGTACATTTGAATCGTTGTTACTTAGCATAAAGTAGACACTAATGAGCTACAATTAGCTTTTACAATTACAATTGATGCAATCAGTGTGCCTATTGAACGATAATTTACTTTGACATTTCTTTTTTGTCATTCATATAATTGGTTGTTATTTTTTCTTTTATAAGTGGTGGTTGAACAATAAAAGTACTTTTTATATACTGGGAACTTTGATGTATATTATTTCTCCTCTGGAAATCAACAACATGACATTATCTAAAGTGTATTTTGTGATTGTCCCTTAGAGAAAATTTTGAAAATAAAAGGTAAATCATGTGGAAACCCTTCGTGCTTCAGTCATTTTATATGCTATGCAATTTGGCTTAACCCGTTTATGTCAGGATGTCAACATAAAAAAAGATCTTTTGAAAACAAATAAAAGGATTATTTGTTACAGAATCAACAACACAGGAAGACATTTAAAAAAAATTAAGTATGCAGCCACTATTTCCTCGCTGTTTTGTGACTGGCGGGGCAGGTGTGGGTGGAAGAAGGTGGAGAACAAAAGTAATGAGACATATTTGAAATTATGATTGCAATGTGAGGGCTCCCCCCTTAGGGAATGATAAATAGTCTGTGTGGATAGGTTCGACCTGCTACCTGGATTTTTTAAGAGCCCAGCCCATCTGCATGCGCAAGTGGACACTTATAACTGGCATATAATTATGGACCAAGGATATGGCAACCTTGCCTGGGAGTGTGTATGCTTGGATGATGCGTGACTTGTGAAAGTCAAACAGCTACTTATGAGTTGAAGGTGCATGCCAGCTGACATGAAAAATCTGGTTTGTTGGCCTAAGGGCAGCAAAGAATGTTGATGGGGGAAGCTGGAGGCTTGTGATTACTCCCTGAAGCATGCAGCGCTCTGCATGACGAGCTACCTCCACATGACTCGGACATCCACAGTGACCTCTAGACAATGGTCATATATTAGGACAGCCTCTGTGAAGCTGAGAGACAGAAAATGTGCAGAGAAAGATGGAGGAGGGAGAAGTACTATAACAAGAAGATCAGTCAGAAATGTGGACAGCTCTATGCTCGATCCGCCTCTGTGAATCCAATCAGTTACTGTAATTCGTTCCAGCTGTACCCCAGAGAGTAAACATTGAGCAAGGAGTAAAGGAGCTAATGATCGTACCTCCAGGAATATGAGTATTTTATTTCGCTGCTCAATACTTGTCTAAATTTCCATCATTATTTTGTTGGCCTCGACATCAACACCAGACCCCAGCAGAAGTTATAAGCTTGTACTGAGAACAAACATTTAGGCTTTTGTAAAGATATCAGCTGCAGCGTGGATTCAATTTTGCAAAGTAAATCTCCAGCCTGTTAAAACGTCAAGTGCTTAATGAAGCTTATCTCAAAGCACTGTGTTGTTTTCCTCACTTACATGTATATCAGTGTCCTTTAACCAGTTAGATTTTCTGCAAAAATCTCGGCCCACCAACATGACTTTAAACAGTGAAGTTGTTCGTGTCTCTTGCCAATACATTTTTTCAAAAAAGTGCATCAGAAACACCCTCAAGACTTTTTGTTTTGTCTCTGTGTGGGTGTTTCATCATTGTAAGAGTCTTTGTCTTCAGTATTGTCCAGTGTGATGGCTTACTTCTCCTTACAGAGCAAATAACTCAAACTTGGAGGTGCAGAGATACAGGTGGAAAATTGGTTCTCAGGAGAGTATTTTAGATGTATAGTGGAAGGACTGGGAGTTACTAGATAAGTCAATCTCAATTCAAAGTTTCAAAGTTAATGGATTGGAGAAGAGTTGCTGGCAGTTTGCATGAGACCATGAAGATATCGCTTGTCTGAAAAGCTTAATTAAAAATGTTGTCCTTTAAAGACACCTTTTTAATATGGGAGACACATGATTAAGTGTGTTTCACCTTCACTTCAGGTTAAGTGGTTTTTAACCTTGGTCTGTTATTAGCAAAAACAAACTGCAACTATCAGCTGATGAGTATGGACAGGATTAACAAATGAAAAGCAGAAAACAGGTTCAGCTTTAATTGGCTTCAGCTGTAAAGTGTCGACTCTTTGGACATACGGCTTAGTTTGCCTTACATGGTGGAAAAAAAAACGTCTGAGGAAAAAAAGCTTGAGAAAAATAAGAGCTACAATAAATATCGCCAATGTCTTGCTAATCATGCTCTAATTATATCACAAAGCAATTACACAGCAATCATAGCTCCTATTATTTCTGAATGAGCACATTTAAAAGAGAGAATACATATGAGTTGATTAAAATTATACATTAGGTGATTCAGTGAGGAAATGTTATAAAGTGAATTACTTTGTCCCTTTGCATGAAATATAGTTTAATCAGTTTAGTTCCAATTGATTAAATTCACTGATAAATTAGTAGCATGTTCCTTCTCCCATGTTCCCACTCTGTCTTTGCACTGCTGCACTGCTGGAAGAAATTAACTGCTTTAACAGCAATGTACCACCTTCTATTGCAGCAAAAGAACAACCCTCAAGGTTTTTAGATGCATATGTGCCAAGCATTATCATTCCATGCATACAAGCATAAACACCTTGGCCTGAAATTGTTTTTTTAGTGAATTATATCATGCTTTTAGGTCCACACGATCTGCTGAATGCATAGCGTGCCCTCAGCTGGCTATCAGAGAAGTCATAGCAACAGCTACAATGAGGGAGAGCAGGGAGAAACAAATTGACATCACAGCACAAACGAGACTTTGTTCAAAAGCAAGCTGGACATCAGGATTAGTGTGTTCTTGTGCTACATGTCTACAGGGCGCTGCAGCCTCAGGACGGGTCCCTCATCACAAAGAGTGACAAGTGTTGGCTGGGAACTTGACCACTCCAATGAGGCAAATATACTGACAAGATATACCTCCTACAGCAAACAAAAATCTGCTTCTTAAAGCTATAAGTCATTATACCAACCTTAAGAGTAGAATTTTTGGAGGTCTTATGAGCAGAACCTTTATTTTAAATGTTGGTTAAATAAAAGAAATAAATAGAAGATTTTAAAAATAGTTGCAATGGGGAATAGAAACTAATGTTAATCATAATTAGTTGTAAAATTTAAAAATAAACAGTTTAATCTCCTCCTGTCCAAGAGTCAGAATCCTGGTTGGAGCTGCTGTAAATCACCATGGTGCTGTATCTCTATTTTTAAAACTGGTTTCAGTCGAACTCAGAGGCTGGTTTTCATGTGTGGTTTGGCTGTATTTGACCACGGTTTAAAAATACCAACATCCCTGCAGCACACGGCTCTCCTGGACCAGACAGACCGGTCAGCTAATGGGGCTACTGGCTGTATTGTAAGAAAGAGGCACCAAACTGATGCCAGCCACTAGCTTCAGCCAAATAGAGCTACAACACAGAGTGCGGTGAGCAGTAGTTACTCTGGTGATAAGCTATCCCTTCAAACTAAAACAAGACTGAGCTAATTCCATCAGATAAAATGTGGCTAAAAGCTGTAGAAGAAAATAAATAGATAATTCTTGAGTTAAGACAACAACATGTCTTCAGGAAACACACTTATAAATAGTTTTAAACCTGCCTGTGAAATATTAGTGTTTTGACAGGTAATAAATATGATACATTCACGCATGAATCATATCCAGTAATACACCGTGAACTATTCTTGCAGCAATAATGCCCAAATATCTGCTCACAGAAGTGTTTTAAACAATTAAGTGCTGTGAAAATATGATCATTTGATGCAATAACGTAAAAGTACTCAGTGATGTCTGGTTTTCAGCGGACATTCAGCAGACAATGATCATTTTAACTCTGATATCGATGTTTTTATATGAACCTGAGGAGCATTTTCTAGCTCCAGCTTAGTGTTGCATCAGATAACATATCGGTGGAACACTGACTTTTCTGTTGCTGTTTCATCACCAAAGTCCACTATTACTGCTCTGCTGCTTTTACGGGCAATTTTGAACTTTATTATCTCCTTGTAATAGCCCTATAAAGGTCATTTTGATCATATATTTATAAGCAGTCTGCATTAGAAGTTCAGGTAACACTTGAATAGTCTTGGATATTCAATAATCAGGAGACAAAAAAACTATAGTAAAGTATTACAAGCTATTTAACTCTATTAAGCACGACCCTCAAAACTTGTAGGTGCCTAATTATTATTTCTTTTGTTAGAGTTTTAGGCAAATATGATAAAATACAGAAAATGCAGGTAATGACTACAGGAGCATCAGATGATTTTTCTTCTTTTACTCCAGTGTCACCTTTAAGTGCACTCAGGAACCTTGGATAGTAGCTGAACATAAATACAAGAGGAGCCATTATTTAATTTTAATTGATGAATTTAAAGCGACGAGGTGAATTATCCTTCTCTTGGAAATTAAAATATAGCTAGTTGTGTCCTGTGAATGGCTTCTTCTGTTGAAAGGAAGAGAAAAATGATTGCATTAAAATAATTTAGAGCCCTTCTTTGAATTAGAGGTCTCAGAAAAATAAAGGCCCATTTTGAAAAGTCCATAGCCTCGAAAATACCTTGTCTGCAGGAGCAAATCATGATAATTAATATGTGATGAATGGGCCTATTTTTTCCTATTGCTTATAAGCACAAATATGATGAAGGTTTGTAGTCTATTTGTCTTGTTTTGCCATCAGTTTATTTTCACAAGTTTTAAAAGAGGCACGACTCACATTAAACTAATTCACATTACTTTCTGAATGCTTGTTTGTAATATATCTCAATATTGGTGGCATTACAGTGTCAGTTACAGTAATCAGATTCAGCACTATCAAGCATTTTCCAGTTACATTACCTCACATTTCAAATACAGTATTGCTACTTTATTGTATTAAACAATGATTACAAACAACAGACCACACAAAGGAGAGGGGTGTGACATTGAAAAACCGCCCTGTAATATTGATCGATGGGGAGATTTGGGTAAACTGGCCTCTGCAAAACTCCGCCTGGTGATTTCAGAACTTTGCAGGACAAATCACAGTTTCTGCAGATGCTTTTAGTTAGAGCTGCTGGATTTTTTTCAGCTGATTCTTAAAAATATAAGTAATGTTAAAACAGAACATGGAAATACAGTTTTCAACGTTTCCTCCACTCTGTGTTCAGTGTTCTGTTGTGTTTAACAAGTTCTATGTTGAACACTTTGGTTTTTACATCAAAAGCACAAACTGAACTCTTGATCAAATTTGTGTCAGATTGGTACAAGGAACACTAAGTTGGTTTAATGGTACGACAAAGACCATTCACTTAAATAGCACTATAGTACAAATTCAGGGTGGCCTTCTTCTTTTTTTCTTTTTTATTTCAAGCTACTTGAATGTCACCACATTTCAGTCCAAACTACTGTACTTTTTAATCCACTGCATGTGGCTGACAGCCATATTTAAGGTTTAAGGGACGAAACATATTATGAGTTTGTAAAATATGATGCATTAATAAGATTAAACTACTCAAAATACAGTGAAAATGGTCGAATCAGCTCTTCATCAAGCAGCTACATTAGAAAAATGCTGTTTGCATATAAAATATAATAGTATTGTTGTTAAATGATGCATTTACTATAGCATAAAAGTCAAATTCAGATGTTTAAATGCTAAACATCTGGATTTTGGACCTGTGTGGTTGTTAGCACATGGCTGCCATCAGCTGCTGCTGCCTTATGAGCATGTGAACATTATAAGCACGTGTGTCACCTCAGTGTCCCAGCATACGTCACAGAAATTTAACACCTTTTAATGTGTGAAAAAAACTCTATGAAACAGATCCAGGATCAATAGAAAGTGTAATAAAGACATAATACATGTTATATACTCAATGACACAACACTTCCTGTCTGGTTCTGTCTCCGTGCTTTTTTCTCGCCACCAGCAGCTGCAGCAAAGCGAACAGATTAAAGGTCAAACAAGGTGCTCTAAGTGTAGTTGTTTGTTCCTCTCATGTGTTTACCCTTGAATTGTGCAGGAGCGGAAGACACAGCTTCATCAACAGAGCCAACATTGTTAATCCATCTCTGCCACTGTTGTTTACTGTTCTGCCTTGTTTTGCTTACGTCAGTCTACTTCGAGAGACCTGATTGAACATTTAACTTCAACTTAACTTGCTTAAAGGGACCCTTTTAGAGGGCTCGTCATTCCAGATATATCGTCTGTCCTACTTTTTCCTGTCATTTTAAAAGCTGTAGTTTAATAATAGAGGCAGTATGTTGAACTTCACACCCTGGAGTGGCTACAACAGTGTTTAGGGACCATATGCACATACTAGTTATATGTACTTATGCACATTATTCTCAATGGCTAAGGAGAAGAAAACAAAACTGATATCAACATAATGTCAGGACAATAAAAGACGAAAAAATGACAAAATAAAACTTGAAGTGTGAAAAAATCAATTGGAGATTAGCCTTGAGGGAACTGCTTGGCTCATTTAAATGTCCAATGTGTCACAATTTCCCACAAAGGTACAAAACTGTTTCTCAGTTATTTGTAAAAGGAAAAAAGTCCTTAACCTTCTCATTTTTACCGAGACCCCTGACCATAATAAACTCTGTCTCCCTTAAAATTCATGTTGTTTTTGTTTTTTTAGGCCTGGTACTATTGCTGTTTAGTTTCTTTATTCTTTATACACTTGTATGCAAAGTGTCCTTCGGTCTCTTGAAAGGCGCTGTATAAGTTTATTATTATTTTGATTAAAATGCAACAACTTCTTTGTTACATATTTACTTGAGTTGTGTGTTTGCATTAACAAAAATGTTGCCATAATGTTCAAACTCAGAGAATGTGTAATTTTATTCAAGACGCTGAATAGCATTTCATATTTTCATCCGTCGCTAGGTTCCAGAGAACGAGGAATGAAGTCGGTAAACCTGACAAAAAGTTGCCTGTATAAAACGGAAGTACATTATAACCTCTGTGAACATTTCTGAGAGAGTTGGTCTGAAACATTTTAACCTCTTTAATACTGACATAAACCAAAATCAGAGATCTTACTCTTCAATCTATGCTTTTTGTTTTTGATAGTGGGACCTCTAGTGGCAGAATTAAAATATTGTTTGCTTAAATATTTTCTAGTTCAGCCAGAGAGCTTGTCTATATATACTGTACTTACTATATATAATATAAACTTTTAGGACACGATTTGGGTTAATTCTTGTTGTAGTTAAGTTTTTAACCGGACCTCTGATGAGCTCAACATCGAGATGCAGCCACATCCTTGTTTAAATACCTTTAGTTTTGCTTAGCCTTTACTTTCTCTGCCTTGCCACAATCCTGCAGTCCCACAATCCTGTTATTTGTGCTGTTATTTGAGCTCTACAGATCCTCTGTAAGAGATGAGGATTACAGGTGGTTCTGACCTGCATGTAATAATCACATCAGTGCATATTGTAGTATTGTTCGTGTAAACTCTCTGCTTTTATTACCTCACAATGTAGGCTTTTTCTTCAAGGGGAATAACGACAGATTGGCAACAGATTGTTCACATTCACCACATTATGTGCACTAGCATGTCAGATATATGAGATAAATTACATGATCCAGTCATGGCTGCATTGCCTGAATGCCGGATGTAAGATCACAGTGAGAGATGCTGTGCATGCCTGCTGTCACAGCCCAACAGGTGTAATAGTGATATCACAGCAGAAGATGTTTTCACACATCATTTAATCCTCATTCACGTCAGTAACTCAGAGTACATTTCACACATTGTGCCAGCTGTGTCACACTGGGTTTTTTTTCTCTCTTTAAAAAGATAACTTTGACCAAATGTCACACATAATGATGTGTCAGAATTTAAAACGGATAACAACTGTTGCATTGATTGTGTGTGGCCTAAGCTGATGACTTTGGAGGCTGAATTGTTTGCTTTCCGTCTAATTTAACACACTAGCAATTGCAGCAAGAACATAACATGAACATTTCAACTTTTCAGTAATAGCTGAGTAGAGGTCTGTACCACCTGGTTGTTTAGAGGAGAAATGACTAATTTTTTGGCCACTTGAGGGCAGAAACAACAAACTGTAAACACAACACTGACATGTTATCACATTATTTACACATCAAGCAGGAACACAGCAACATTAGCATTTATTTGGTGGACATAAGTCTCATATTTCCCCTCTTTTCAGCTCTGTGTTTGGTTTCTGCTAACTGCTGAGAGAAATATCTGGCTTCGTTGCAAAATGCTCCACAGCCAGTCGCTAACAGTGTCTGTCTGCCGTTTAGCAGGTAGCGTACAGAGAGTTTTTACAGCTTTCTCTGCTGAACAACAGCTGCCAGCTGCAGCCACAAACATTGCAGGCAAAGTGTGAAAGAGAGAAAGATGCTATGAAGCTGCACATAGCTGAGAGGGACTGTAGTCAGGCTAAAGCAAAAGAAGCAACCACTGTCAATTTACACAGTCGTCTAATCTGTGGTTGTTTTGAAAAATATGGTAGTAGATGCTTTAAGCACAATGCTGAGAGATGGGAGAGAAGGAACAAGTAAAAAATACTGATCACTGATCACTCAATAAAATACTCCATTACAAATTAAAATTTGTAGCTCATGTATAATAAGGAAAATATACTTGAGACATCAGACATAAAAATCTCCTATTATTATTAAAAATGTTCCCTGCGACTCATAAACAATAATTAATACTCATTTATGTTACAGCAGGATTTTATCATTGTAAACACCTACGACTGCAACTGATGATTGTCTTCATTATGGATTATTCTGCTGATTTTCTTCATTAAATGATTGTTTGGTTTGTAAAAACTTTGATAAATAAGAAATGCTGACACCATGTTGCACCTTTATTGCCTTTTTTTCCTTTTAAAAATAAATCAAAACTGTTAAGATAATTTGAAGGAAACACACCTAATCTGCATATTTATGAAGCTGAAAGTATGCAGTGTTTTTACATTAAAAATATCCTGACTTGAACGTGTGAGTATGTAATTTCTGCCTCTGTGATTCTCTTCACAAAAGTAATAAGTTTCATTGTGAAATGGCCACAATTTAAAGTTCTATCTGAAGTGACTCAGAGGTGATGTTTTAAATATTTGTCATCTTACTTTTAGTCACTTTTGCCATCTTCCTCCATCACTCTGAAGCATCATCCGTTATCACGACAGGCGACAAAATTCAAATAAACTTTATTGAAATGATGGATCTCTTTGGGTTTGAACACTGTTGGAAACACTTGTTATGGACTAAGGAAAAATCTCAACACATATTACATGAAAAAAGCTGTTATGTATTTGATCAAAATAGCTGCCAACTAGTTTTCTTTTAATGGGTTGAACAACTAATTGCTTTGTTCTGTACTTTAATGGTGTTTTGTATGCAAAAATATTAGTTTTTAATAATTAAAGCTGTAAAAAAAAGGTATTAAAGTAAAAATTAAAGTATTTTCCTTAGAATTGTACCCAAGGTAGAAAGCTGTTTGAAAACAAGGTAATATAAGAACAATATGAAGATGATTCCATTAAAACACTTAATAGTCTGTGAATTGAGAGTTGATTTTATAAAAAAAGGAAAAGAAAATTTTTTACATTTCTATATTTAGACGCATGAACCATCATGAGCCATCACGCAGACAGGTTAAATCACAACAAATGGGCCTGCTATTGGTTTACTGAGCTGTATTTCATAAAAAAATTAAGAGCATTTACAAAGAGTCATGAATAGTTCAGTTTGAATAATTTCATATTGATTGTTGCTGAAGGGATTCATTCTGTTTCTTTATTTTACCAGATGGATGCAATCAAATCAGCATAATTTATAATTAATGGATCGGTGCAGTGAATGAATCATTACATCCCCATTGATAGTAATTAATTTTATTAATATTTAATGACTGACATGCTGCTTTAAACAGGAAAAAGGTGTAAATTTGAAAACAGGTTTCCCTTTTGAAGTGTTCAACTTGCATTTCATTTACAGAACTTGGATGAAGCAAACAGGGTCAAATTTATTACTGATAAGATTAATTACTCCTTTTTTTTTTCCAATAACACATCGGGTGCAAACAATTAAGCACTGATTTATTAATGAAAGTATAATCAATATTTCCAAATTTAATGAGTTTAGGTAGCATTTCATCACATGGGTGCAGATCGTTTGTGCACCATTTAATCATTTTTGACTATTTTTTATCACCCAGGTGTGCATAATTAGGCTGCTGTCTCCCACCAGTTTATCAAGCTCTAGTAAACGCGTGTGTTTGGCTTTTACAACACTACCTTTGAAGGGACAGTTTGACTAAATGGAGATGTGAAAAATAGAGGTTTATCTTTAATATTGCCTGGAAGAATCATTCATTTGCTTCTGCAGTTTTTACTCAGAATTTTAAGCTTTTTGACTGAAGCAGAATCTGCTGAAAACAAGCCTGCAGAATAACCAGAGCTGGCAAAAGTACACACGCTCTTTACTTGAATAAAACTAGAGAAACTTGTGTAAAAAATGACTCTGGTAAAAGTTGAAGTACTAATTCAACTTATTGAAAGACAAGTTTTAGAAATATACTTAAATAATAAAATTTTTAATTTCTACCAGCTGTTTTTATGTAAAGCTAACTGAACCTCATGTCATAATAATATAATTCAAACACAATTACATTTAAAACATTAACATCACGTTAATTGTGCATTTATAAAGTATCTTGTTACTTCCCACATCGTTAAACAGCATTATTCACTGGTTGTTTATCATGTCACTGTGCAGACGCAGAATATCCTTAATATTCTCATTTATATCAACAAAAAAAACAGATAGCTGTCTAATGCACATTAATCGTAATACACTATTTAAATTAGTAACAACAAACTGTTGAGCCCAGCAAATGAAATATTGTGGTAACTCATTCAACAGTAATCAATTGTGGGCATTCAGAAACAACAATACATCACAGGGTAGTCGGTCATGTTGCTACAACGATAACAAACAGCCGAAACAATTTGATATCTGGATGTTGTGGAGTGGATGTGCACCACCAGCAGAGTGTGACAAGAAAAGTTTCCAGTACAGAGCAACAATGTGCCCATAATAAATCCACAGAATAAAAGAGTGTAATAAGTGAAGCATATCTTCTGTCCTATATAGAGAAATTTTCTCTCCCTCTGCACCAAACAAAGCTTCCCGGGCCTGCGGCTAATCACTGCCCTTTACCTGTTGTCATTCATCTAGAGGAGTCAATTGGTCTGCTTCTGCAGGGTGCGGAGGTAATTACGATTTGGCTATGACTTGCGTTTGGCTCTATTGTCTGACTCTGTGGCACACATGCTGGGATACTGGGGACTTGAGGCTCAAAGCTCATTCAGGAGAGTTCCACTTTGACTACACCACTCAATGTTCCCCCAGAGAGCTTTGCTTCTAACTAAACAAAGCTCAGCCAAGCAAAGTCAAGATCATCAGAGAGAGAGACAGAGAGAGGAAAAAAAATACCTGCTCCTATTTTTATCTTCCGCTCAGAGTGCTTTATTTGTCGAAATACCATTTCCAATGCATCTTAAGGTGAAGAATATTTTCTCTTTCATTGCTTCTGCTCCATTCATGGCTGATTGAAAAAGTTGCAAAGCAAGAAGAACAATTTCACAATATTGCTGTCTGGATATTTTTCACAGATCTGCCTCTCTTCAAACTCAGAATTGTATTAATATTTAATCTCATTATAAATTGGACGAGGAATACAATTATGTAAGTAAATACACCTGTCCCATCAAGCAAGAAATTGAGAAAATCCCCCAGCAAGTAGCTTTACTCTCAAGGTGAGATTTGGGAAATGAATGTATAAACTTGGGGAAGATTTGCGGCGCCATAATCCACATTTCTATTCATCTAGTTCCTCGGTATGTCAAAGGAACTCCCTAGAGATGGTGCATAGTTATCCCTCTAACTCTTGTTTATAATCCTCTTTTTAATATTACTTATGGACAGAGCAAACCAATTTTTGACTGATTATAAACTGATATGGACAATAAAAAAGTCATCTTGTTCTGGTGTTATTATAAATTTGCTTCTCTGAGATGTAAATCCGGATATATTGATGAATAAATTGTGTGAAATGTTTCCATTTTGATTGTTTCTACCTAAAATGCACCAAGCAGAGACCAGTGTTCGCTTACAGCAACTCTCAAAAATACAAACACGTTGCACATCTCTTTCCTTTAACAGGAATCCTTGTCAAAGAGAGGCGACCTCAGAGTATCTATCATCAACATTTTTGACAACGCATCATTTGACACTTCTAGTCACAAGTTTTCATCAGACTCTGCACTTCCCTTCAAAGGGCTCATTTTAAACTAAGATTGTTTGTTTCCTTGTCTGCAGCTTACTGTTTTTGGTTAAGTCTCACTGCTCAGGTTTTTAGCAGAAATTTTTAAATGGCAATGATATGTCAGTATTGTGTTTACAGCTAGTTCTTAAGTCTCCCCAGTGACCAAAACTTTGGCTGTTGCAAGTTTAAGAGGGAGGCGTTAAGTTACTAAGTTGTGAACTTTAAGTCCAAAAGAGAGTTTGATGAAGAACCAGAGGGGTGAACATAGTGCAGACCTCCACCAAAGGCCAATTATCTTCTCTCCTCTGATATGCAAATCTGCGACCGCAACCACTGTAAGCTGTGTGTCTGTTTTTTTCCAAAACCAATGCAATCACATCTAAACATTGTTGTGTCTAACTGAAGCCTCATTATCTCATCTGTGTTTTTACTATGTACTGTTTATCATGTGAATAAGAGTATAATTAGTTTTATCATATGATAAGAATTTTATTCTGTTTAGTCAGTGTTTATGTTTATTTATGAGCTTAATGACTGAGCAAATGTACAACTGTAAAAGACATGATGAAGGCAATATAGCAAGGTAATCATATAATGACTGGTGAGCAGGAGGAGTTGAGTGTTTGGACTTGAATGACTCAAATATACTAAATGATGAATAAACCACAACTGAAGATCCATACAGACACACATATATTTTGACAAGCTTTAAGAGCAGCACTGGAATTTCAGCCATGAATGTTGCCTCTTCACTGGGCCTCACTGAGTATTTTGTACTCAGGAATTTGCAGCAGTATATCAACATGATGTGTCAGGCCCACGCTGCAGTCTGCTGAAGAGCCGAGCGACTCCTGGGAGAGGGAGCACTGTGTAAACTTCCTGTGCAGAGGTACTTCCTTCCTACCATCACTGAAGCATGAGCGGGATCCTGAAAGATGACGGATGGAGGCTATCAGATCTTTCGTCTATACCGAGTCAGGATCCGTGACTGCCTCTTCATGATGAGCCCATTCTGGCCCACCTCTCCGTTCCCCTGTAATGAAAGACTGAGGTGGTGTAGCCGTGTCGAGGCAGGAGGCGGATAATCAAATCACACAGGATTACGTGTCACATTTGACCTGTATGGACCCAGTTTCTGTACTCAAAAGTGTGATATATATTTTTTTGTCTGTCTGTGTGTGCAAGGTTGGAGAAACAGACACATAAATTCTCTGTCCTGCTCATTTTTTTCTATATTTTTTTTCTGTATTTCTATCTCTCTTACACATTTTCTAACTGCATCTTTTTCTCTTTCTTTTAGCTGTGACAGTCTCCATTCATGTGGGAAGGGACTGTTAATGAATGTGGATGAGCACGTGGGAAATGTGTGGGTTTCCACCACAGCTTTTTCTCTGAGTGACAGAAGCTCGACAAGGCTTTAGAGGCTGGCTTAAGAGTTAAAAAAAAAAAAAAAAAAAAAAAAAAAAAAACAAACAAGGAACAGCTTTTCTCCAGATGGCCACTGCAAAATAGAGCAAAATATATTCTGCAAGTTTGTGGAGGCAGTTCCTGCTTGAAGTACCCCAAGTAGTCATTTTGAGCAGAACTACTGTTGTCTGATGAAAATGCAGTATAATGAAAATGGTGCTAAACAGCAATAAAGGGCTTAAAATCAGAAGGGACTGCGTTTTGGTGCTTTAGAGTCCCTTGTCAAGTTAGGTTATATTGAACCATAAGAGGTGCCACGCAGCACCAAACAGCAACAGTCCCACATGCAAAATAAAAAAAAACAGCAAATATTTGCCTCCCATTCAGTTCAATTTTTGTGAGTGAAGGGGCAAAGTTTTGTGAAGTTCAACTTTGGTGAACTTAAAACAAATTTCACTTTGGAAAGCAGTGAATTTGCACATCTGTGACTGGACCCTAAGGCTAGTCTGGCTCACAGGAAGTGAGCTTTTGGTGTAAGCCTGCAACTGACCAACTATTACAGTAGGCATTTTGCTTCCTCTCTGCTGTCTTTGATTTATTTTGCAAGTTGCTCAAGAAAATAAAGTTTTAATAAACAATTATACAGAGAGAGTGAGATAGCAAATTATAAATATATTAATAGATAGGATAAGATGAGATTAACTGAGCTGAAAAAGGGTGGACTGTGTCATTTTTTTTCACTCATTGAATCAAACTTCATCTGTTGGACTGTAATGAGCCTCATTGTCTGGCACATTCTGCTCAATCTGTGTTTGCAGCAGTGACAAACACAAAAGGTAAAAATTCCCTATCAAATCCATCAGGCCTGACGCATGTAGAGGATGGAGTAAATGTTTATTTTGTGATTCCTCCTGGCTTGCTAAGGCTGCTTCCATCAACCCCTTCTCTAATCTGTGTGTATCTGGTATGCACTCCAGACTAAATTGCTGTTTATTCTATTCTGCGGGTGTCAAAGCCCCAGGCTGCCGCTGAATGCTATCGGGGGAATGAGGGTCCCAGGATGCTCAACCCTGCTGCTGACACAACACTATTCCTGAAAGACCCAACACTTGATTTACCCAAGCAAAATGTCACAGTAATTGTGAAGATTTATATCAATGGGAAAGAGCTGATGAGGTCGCACAGCTATCAGATGTGACAGACTTAATATGTGCTCAAATGTTGCCTGCCACACTAAAGGCTTGCAGGTTGACCAATTTCACCCGGAATGTTCCACCTCAGATGGTATTGACCAGGCCGTCGTTTTTCACTTCTGTAAATCGAGTGTGAAGTGGAACTTTTAGGTTGTGAAATTGCGTTTGGAATTAACTGGAATCACTTGAAAACATTTTATCACGCTATTTAGCTTTTGCTTTGTGTGCCATCTAAGATGATGCAAAGAAAAAAACCTGAACAGATGGTTTGTGTAAATAGTCTGAATGCAGGTGAGCTTTGATACCTTTCCTTCCTGACAAAGATATGTTGAGAAAAAACTTAATATGAATTGTGTTTAATTCGTCGTGTCTCAAAACAGGTGGGATGCTGTAAAGATACTGTCAGATGTGCAGAGCGACATGTCAGAAAAACACTGTGGTTGAGATCCTTAACTTAGTAAAAGGACCAGTAAAAACACTCAATTTCAAGTAGAGGTTCTGCATTCAATTGTTTCGTAAAAACTTACATTTTGTAATAAAATATCACCCGAAAGTGTAATTTATTTTTAAATGGCTGATGCGTCAATGTGCATGCAGCATTTTGCTGCTTGAAGTGCTGCAAGTTTTTACTACTTTAAACACAGTTAGTGTCCAGTGGTTCCCAAAATAGGGACAAGATGAATGGAGGGATCATGAAATGATTAATGGGGCTGAAAACCAGGGGAACAAAACCCAAAGTGATGCAAAAGTTGGTACTCTTCTTGTTCTTTAACTCTTGTCTAACTTTTGTAATTTTCTACAATCTAATTTTTTGAAAGGTTTCCTAATTTTGCCAAGAAGAGAACTACACAAAATTAACAGTGTGTAAAATGAGTTATTTTAGGTATTATTATTTTCATATTTTTTTAAATTTTGAGTAATGATAATTGTGTGGTAAAAATATGATATTTTGGCAGCCAATCACCAATCAAAACAGTGAATGGATCATCAAGAACCGCAAACCAACATTAAAACATTTGAACATACTAATACTGAAAATTACTTTGTTAAATATCATCATTATCATTCTATTATGTTTTTATTATTCCTAAGAAAATACAAATAGGGAGAAAATAGGGACCCAGGAGCAAAAAAATAAAATAAAACAAAACACTGTGGGTGGCAGAAGAAACAAAAAGCAGCTTTAATAAAAAAAAATTAAATCCAGATAAAAAATGTCAGGTAACAAAACAGAAGAAGCAAACTGAGACATAATTAAAAAAAACTAACTTGTTACTTGTCCTCATTCAAAGTTAGTCAGGATGTACTAAAAAACTATTAAAGAGTTCCTGATTGTTCCTTTTCTCAGTGTTTCCTGCATCTTATTGTTAAGTGTTCCCACACAATGACTGCAGTCAATTTCAAAGTTTATTCATCAGTTTAATCTAGTTTTCGTGTTGAATGGTCTATTAAGTCAGTAGATGAGAGACGCTCTTGTTTTTCAAGTGTTTTATCAAGTGTTCCTTCTCAACGGGCACAGGTTTTCTTTGAACTTTGGGAATGTTAGCTCCCTTAGTTTGATCCATGTGGGAGGCTGGCACATTTAAACTTCACCGGAACAAAACAACCATACCTTTACCTAACAGACCATCTAGAATGACTCGTTTCAGGCCCAGGAACGAGACCGTAATGAATAAACAGCACAAAACTCAAAGGTCTTTCAAAACCCCCCATGCTGCTGTTGTTTACAAGCCACGGTTCACCTGAAGCTGAATAACACGAAACAAACAAACCAAACGAAAAATGCATCAAGGTTAACTTTGTCAACGCAGCTCTGACCAAAGGGAAAAGTAACTGCAGGTGTGATCGCGCCTCCACTGAATCACAGTGACATTTTCAAAAACTATAAATGGTGCCCTGTATGGATGAAAGGAATAACCGGGTACCATCAGCTGGCATTATTAAGCTTGCAGGAGCCGAATAAAGTTCTGGGGCTGCCAATATTTGAGCAGCTTCACTTGCTGCATGTGTTATTTAAGCTCTCCTTGTGAGTCCGCTAAAGTGGTTCAACACTAATTGCATGAAAAAAAAAAAAAAACAGAAGTCACGACACAAAACTTACAGAAAAAATGCATCAGTGAGTTTGAACACTTCAGGGTTTTTTTTAAATCAACTGTTTTTAACTTTCCCCCCTGAAAGTAGCTAATATTGCAGACAGATCCGCCTGTATCACACGGCTTTACAGCAGACTGTGATGAGCAGCAGCTCTTCTTATGACCTCTAGCTGCTTCTTTAAATCGCCCCTTCACTCCAAGATGTGTTTTGCTTATTGTTGCCTCACTTGGATGTTTGCGCTTCACTGTGCAGAATGATGTACGTGTAGAGTTTGACACCAGAAAGCTGTTTTCACATTCTTCTGCTGCAGGGGGGAAGTTTATGTGCTCAAAATCTGCATTCAGTACATTTGTGCATGTAAAAGCAGGGTTTTGTGACATTACAACTAGTTTTGAAACCATAATGCATCAATACGCACATTAAGTCTGATTAACACTGTACACTGTTGCATTTGCATGAAATAACTTAGGTCATGATTTTGTTTTTATTGTCAAGGATCATAACATCCTGTTTCTGATCGACAAGAGCAATGAGCTACGCCTCTGTCGCCAACTCCACAAAAATACACAACTCAAAAGCACCAAGATGTTGATCGCATGGGACTTATATTGTTAAAAGACATCTGTGTCTGGCAGAGTATAGTGTGTTTGGTGAATATGGAATGAGGTACAATCAAAAGTCCAAGCCTGTACCAACAAAACCAAAATGTCTGCCACTTCTGTGTTGTTTGGGGTCAAAAGATTCTGTCTTTATTTTGCTCTGAACATATGTGCTGTCATATTTTAGAGCCCAGTCACCATCATGCTTCATTTCTAGTTTTTCTCCACCGCTAGTGGAGAAATGTTTAGTCTTTCAGTTGTAGCTTTGGACTCATCTGTCGTCACTGGTGATGACCCTCAACATGAAGTTTGAGTTGTCTTAGGCCTGATCATGGAGATCCTGGTGGACTTCAACACACCACTGCTTCCATTCAAGGGTGAGGAAACCACTAACTTGCACATACTCAGCTCACAAAAATGTGTGTAACCCAGATGCTGACATTGATTAAGAGATATAACTCATAATATTTCTGATCACAGTTCTTATCGCACAGATTCATACAGGATTAGGATCACAGATGATTTCTGCAGTTAATGCAAATCATCAGAGGTTTCCAGGGTTATATTGGTGCAGTGTTGATGGAGCTTTACACAAACTTGATGAAACTTAAAGCCTCCAGTGCCTCAAATACTAATAATGGACTTTTTCAGTAAATTAGACGACATCTTGCATCCAGCTATTAAACTCTGAGAAAATTAACAGTTTTTGCATTGATGTGGGCTTTTTCAATGAGAGAGAAGCAGTAAATGAGATTTTAGGAATTTTTAATGATATAATTATACTTTTTTTGGGGAAAAACCATTGTGGGCACAAATTGTTATTTCAATGAGAGTATTTTCATATGTTTTAAAACATGTCTGGAGGGGATCTTTAAACTTCTGTCCTCTGATTACAGTCGTTGCTTTAGTTCTCTCTTACTTCTCAATTTCTTTATTTGCACAAAAGTCTTTTCAGTTCATAAAGTTGACCCTTGCTGCTGTTAAAATTTGTCAGCTCTTGTTTCATGTACCTTTATGTATTTGAGTGTGTTCAGACTGATAAACTAGGAGAAAAAAAACAGAGAGACGATGTGTGAACTCTTTTTGATACATCAAACAATATGACAGAAAAGATCAGAATCTGCATTATGCAGGTACAGTTGTTTTTTTTTTTCACCTGGAAACTTTGTGTCCTCAGAGTAGGTCTCCTTTGAAAGTGGTGAATCACTCCAGTATTTTTAGTCAAGTATAGTAATTTATTCAATAGAGGGTTTGTGTCTTTCAGTCTGAATCCACTTGTGGCTTTTCCACCTTTGAAATGGAAGTAGGCTCGGAGGCAGGCGAGGGAGACATCTGCCTGGCTTTTAATGGGTAACACAAATGTTTCAGTAATTCCACTCCATCTGAAGCTTCCCTCCCCTTCAGCACACTCCCAAACTGCAGCAAAGGTATGAAGCTGGGGCTCTTTGCCTTGCAGAGCGTCAGTATTTTCCCCAGCTTAGACGATCACACAGACTCCTCCTGCAGACTTGCATCATGGAGGCTAGCAGTCAATCCAGCAGTCAACAGGCTCTGTGGAAAGATGTGAGTCCAATTTTTTTTTTGTTTGATTTATTGCACTTATGTTTATTCCACGCAAAAATTTTTAAACATAAATTTAATCTCTTTTTTTTATCATTATATTTATGAGTCGTGTGAAGAATTTCAGGTCACACAGTGTCAAGAAAAAAGAAGCATATTTAAACTTTTACATATTAATTAAGTGTAAGTGGCAGCAGTGGTGATGGTTTGATAAAAAAGGCAGAAAATCCCTTGATATTTCAGTGTAGGCTCTAAGTGAAATATGTTAGAAGTCTGCCTTTTTTAAATCAAAAAGGAGAGCTGTTTGAGCTCTTGCTGAGTGATCAGAGTTTTCTCAGAATAGTAATTTTTCCATCTAATTCCTTTTGGCTTTTCACCTTGGCTTTCTTTCTTTATTTCCACTCTTATATTCAGCCTCACCTGAACCTCAGTATTTGCTTCATATCTAGAATATCCTCGCTCCTCACATGCAAGCAGCATTCAAATATACACTGAGGAATGTCTTTATTTGAGACTTTATTATTGAGGAAGAAGGGGGTGAGGGAATTTGGGCTCTGAAATCCTTTCTCCCCTCATACTCCTCTCATACTTCACTTGTTGCAGCACAATAGGGGCGAGAGCCTTCAAAGCAAAAGATTATTATCTTTTTATATGTATATAAAAAAAAGCACACGCTTTTACTGTCCACCAAAGAAAAGGGCAGCTGTTCCAGCAGATGATGAGATCATGAATACACTGTAGGTGATGGATGGAGAATGATTATGATTTAAAAATCACCTTTCTCATTTCAGAATAGTTTTCATAGGGTTTTCAAAGCTTATATGAGAGCATGCCCCTGGGTGATAAATCACTGCCTCTGCTTGTTGGCTATGAAGGCTACTACTACTACTTCTTCTTCTACTTTTTTTTTCCCCCTGTTGTTTTCTTGAGGAAGTGCTCCTTCTTTGCACGATAACAGCAGGGGGCTCTGGGCACTCTTCCTCACAAAACTCAAGAGGAATTGCCCGGCTGGTACTGAACTCCTAAACCTTTAAACACTGGTTGGCGGGTGCTGCGCACTCAGATTGCTCACTCTGTCTCCATCCGTGCCATTTTCCTCTTTCTGTCTGTCTGTCTCTCAATCCCACCTTCTTCCTCTGTGCACTTGATATTCAAAGCACAGGCAGAGTGAGGTTTGTCCTCTAGTTAAGTTTCCACTGCTTATGCAACCTCCCACTGGAGAGCAGAGGATTTCAGCCACTGTTTTTTTTTTTTTTTTTTTTTTCCTTTGCTTGGAGAAATTCACAATGTAAGGAATTTCTGGCTCTTTGATTGTAGCCTTCTGCGTTTCATCATGCCTCAGGAATGTACAATTCTTTAATGTGTCACACATTTTTCTGTGGCTACTGTCTCCGATATATCAAATAAAAAGGGACAACAACACTGCAGAACTTTTAATGGCAAAGTCTTTTGTGGGGATTTCTTGAATAATGTGTCCTCTGTCCTTCCTCGAAACTTTGCTGCTGATGCATTTAGCAGAAATCAGAAATTCCATCTATATTCTGCAGGCACACTGTGTGACTGTATATCCTTACTGCTTAATCACATTTCCTCCTGGATGTCATGCTACCTATGTACTGCATTTCTAAAATATTGGCAATATGAAAGTCAATATGAAATATATTATTCAGAACTGTTTTGGATAATGATTTTAAAAGGACACAAGTCCACGGGTCAGAGAAAGGCATGCGACTGTTATTCAGAAATAATTACAACAAATTTTTTACAGAAGTCAGCATGTTAAAGTGCTGTTCAAATCTACTGCAGCTTAACTACTGTAACAACCTCGGCCACAAAAGAAAGTCAGAGCTGCTTTATCATCATTTTAAAAGACACAAAGATAAGCAACACCAATTTCGCTAATTGAAGTTGGTTACTTTTTTTTCTTCCTTTTTACATATCTGCTTTTCTGTTGTCCTCCGAGACCTTCAAAAGTGGTCCGGTGTGAATGAGAAGCTTTCATTCGCTCCCTGCTGGAGCTGTGGCGGAACAAAAGCCTGTCTTTATTAATTTGTGGCCTAAAGCTTGGGGAATTGACTACAGCGGGCAGAGTTTTCATTTGAGGAAAAGTTTAATGAGCGTAACCTTTCTGTGGCACTTGTAGCAGCCTGTTCCTCACTGCGCCTGGCATGGGGACAGTTTTATTTTTGTCATCAGCAGCCTCATTGGTGGCTTCGTTTTGCAGAGTGACCAAATCACACACATCTCTGGAAGATACACAGTGCTGATAAAAAGGAAAATGGGAGGGGAGATACAAAAATGATGAATAATGGCAGAAGTTGGATATTTTGGTAAATCCACACTCTTTGTACCGAGTCTTACATGAGGAGGTTGACACCACACTCATATATCTCTGTTAAAATGTGTTCTGAATTGAGAGAAACTGTTTGCGCAACCCTGGTTTTTTATATAAAAGCTACTTTCATTATTCACATGGACAAATTAGACAGTTTTCGTAAACAAAGTTGATGGTGACCATAACATGGACACATATTTTCATTCCATAAATGTAATTCAAAAGAATGAGCTATATACAACTTTACCCTTGTACAGTTGTCAGGAGACTCAGATTGTTTTTTTTGTGTCGCTCTTAAACATGTTTATTTGTTTGTTTGTTTGGGGCTGTATAGAGATTGGCTTCCTTCTGATGTCTGCCTCCAGTGGTCGTTTGAGGAACTGCAGTTGCTACGCCATGTTGGCTTCATTTTTCAGCCCCTGTAACTATAAATATGAAGCAACAGCCAGCATTGAGTTAGTGTAGCTTAGCACTGGAAACAGGTGAAAACAGTCAGCTTAGCTCTGCCCAAAGTTAACAAAATCCACTTTGACCACCTTAAAATAAAATGTCAGGCCTTGTTTAATTAGGGCAAATACAGCTATATGGGGTTTTACAAGTTTACATGAAAAGAAACAACACATTTTTAAATGACAGATAGAAACCATGATGATTAACAGAATTTAAAAATGCAGATAGACCACAGACTTTTCAGTGTTTATGTTTAGCTAGCAGATATGATGACAGATATAAGAGTGATGTCACTCTTCTTGTCTAACATTTGACAAGAAAAAAAACTATTTTGCAAAATGTTGAAATTTTCTTGTACTAATTATCATTAGGGATATGGACATGAATACTTGGGTCTCATTTTTTATGTATCATTGAATCTATATTGTTTGCAGGTTGAGGCAGGAAAAGTGAAGAGGACCAAGTACCACACCTACCAGCGAGTGGCTCTGGTTCTGTCTCTGGTCTTCCTGTTTCTGGCTCTCTGTATTTTCAGTCTGAGATACCTGTGGAGCCCCAGTCTGGGAAAGGTAAGACGTTATATCAGGTCATTGTTTGCCAGTCATCAGCCTTACTGCTGCTGTCTAAGTGTGTTGTTAATGAAAACAGATGAAAGACACACTGAGCCTCCACATTAGCAAATCATACAGGTTACATCAAAGAAAAAGACAGAGTCAAGCAAGGAGACTGGACAGCCGCACAAAGAGCCACAGGCAGTCTCTGTAGTCTGCATTGTATCATGCCAGATTAAAAGATGTGTGGGTTATGGAAAAGACAGCTGTGTTTTGCTTTGCTCATGTTTTGGCTGTCAGATGTGTAATTTCATGAATTCTTGGACTGAACCACAAACCGCTTTTTTTTTAACCGTTGCAAGTGTCGTCCTGTTGCATTTATCCACTCACAGCTCACATTGTAAACATCTACTCACAATGACGGATCCTGAAAACTCAAAGCTGACCCTAATTGCCGTTGACCAGAGTGGTCGAAGAGGGACTGAAACCTCTTGGCAATGTAATTGGGATAAACTCTTGTCCTGGCAATTCATCTTGTAAAAATTCAATTCAATCACACTTGATGGAGAACATTTTCACTCTGCTTCTTTCCCACGATTCTCCCAAAGGGCCAAAAAAGCTAATTTACCCCAGCTAGAAGGAAATGCATCAATAATTTCACATCTAGAAATTTGAGGGTCTATATGTTCTTAGCACAGCGAGGGAAAGAGATCATTATGAAATGATGGCTAGGAATGAAAATATATATATTTCAAACATGAATGTTTAAGTTTGCTGTGTGTGTGCTGTATGAGAGCAATAGAAGGGAATATACCAACATCTTTTTTACAGTAAATAATCGAACCACAACTATACTTCATTTGAATACAGATTTCAATTGTAGACAGTCTCTTCTCAGCTCAGGGCAACCAAGGTTCGTCTTCACTTCCTGTGTGGACCGTATTGTCCACGTTCTCTCCTTTCAACATAGATATGAATCACCTTTGAGCCATCTCCTTTGTCCTTGTTAAATATTTCATGCCGGAGGTAGAGCAGTCATTATTTCCACTTTAATAAGCTGTGATCATTCTCACGTGGCACAAAATGTGTTGATGGCAGAGGTTGCCCAGGCGATGAATATCAAACCCGCAGGCCCCGGGTTTTGCTTTAATGGGGTCTTGAGGGGGAGGCTCATTCTCTGGCCTCCACATCAGCAAGTGAGATGGAGCCACTTCAAAGGAGATTCACCTGTCTCTCAGATGGGAAGGAAGCTCTCTCAGTCTCAGACGAACAGTAAAGACGGGTATGTACTCTAAGAAAAACTATCTAATACAACAGTGTATCAGGGCTGTTGTAGTTAAAGAGAAAAAGCTGGGCAAGAGGTGTAATATTCCAAGAAAAAAACTAAAATTTTTAAGATTAAAGTCGTAAATTTACAAGAAAAAAAACTTGGATATATCCCGAGAATATAAAGTCATAAATTTGAGAGAGAGAAAAAAAGTCCTCTTGGAAAATCACATATTTACTTGAAATAACTTTGTTTCTTTCTTTCAAGGAACCACATTGCTTCATTTTGTAGGGCTGGATTAATTGCGTCACGTCACAGATGCTGCGACTTGCTCTGTATTACAGCTGCAGTGGATGTCCAGATCAAATTATACTTCACAATGAGGAAATACTCATGATTTAATGATCTGTTGTATCATGTCCTGCTGTACCAGATCTCCCATTTGAATGGCCCCTAAATGTAACCAGCTGTAACTCTGCATCTGTCTAGTTTTAGTTCTGAGATGCACAAAATCTGCTCATCCAGATCAAGTTTTTTTTTCCTCAGCAATGGTCCAATTACAACCTTCAAAGTCCAGGTGCTTCAAATCATTTTTTGGTTATAATTATTTTTGATTCTGGGCCAAAATCTTAAGCATTCAAGTCTCATAAAAATTGTGTTTTTATTCTAAGAACTTTTCTTAATTTTTCTTAGCAATGTCATAATTTTATAATTTCAGAGAATATTCAAATTTTTTGTGCTAATTTCTGAGTTTGCAAGAATAAATGTTCCATTTTAAGTTTAAAAATTGTCAAATTTTTTCTCGTAAATGTGCATTTTTTTCTAAGAATATTACCCCATCCCTCTCAGTTCTGCATTTTTTTAGGTTAGGGACTGCTATGAGGAGAAAAACATGAATTGATGGATGCATGGATTATTTCTCCTTGTGGCAGCCAATACCTTGTTTGGTGATTGGGTGTTGGGTGCTACATATCAGGACACTGCTTGACTCACCAGCTAATCCTGAGCAGCGTCTGGCACCTACATGTACAGACTCTGGGCAGCAGAGCCCTGTATCTGCAGCCAAAGGAAAAGTAAATCATTTATTTTATAAAAACAGTTGTGCCAAGGTTGTTTTATATTTTAACACAGAGATAAGCATTCTGGGGACAACTCAAATGCAAATTCAACTAAAAGTAAAGTGCTTCTGTCAGAGTCCATGAAAATACAGAGTATATTTCTTTTAATGCAGCCATGTTACCCTGAATTTAATCATCTGCCAGCTCCAAAAACATTTTCAAACCCAGACTGACCAACAGAGACAAATGTGCATGACTGAAATAGAATTCAAATCTGCACTAATCAATATTATGATATTAACAATGTAATAAATCACTGTGTGTCAATTTAAAAATGTTATTTGAAGTTACAAACCCTCAGTGTTTGGAGTGTTTTTAGCATCTTTGAGTTAATTGGTTTTTGGTTTTACTCCAAGGATCAAAACTGACAAATCTGAGAGTCCAGAGCTCAAAAAAACAACATGCAAAGGAAGCACTGATGCTGCCTTATATGTAATTATTAAAAATAGTTAAAAAACAAAATGAATTCTGCTCTTATAAATTAGTGTCTGCACACTCAAACTACTGCTTAAATTTGTTTTGCGCTCAATCAATGTCTTAACTCCTGGATTATCAGTAAAAACAATTACCAATGGTCGTCATTAAAACAAACACATACAAAAGCATATTGCATATTACATATCCACAGACAGTTTAAATCTTGGAAAGAGCTTCTTTGTTTGACAACAAATGAGTGCGAAAGTGCTTTAAACTTTCACAATTTCTAATGACCAGCAGGGGGCATCACCATTCATACATCTGTTATCCATAACAGCTTGTCCTTTGCCGGGTTGTGGGGGGCTGAAGATGATCTCAGCAGGGCGAGCTGCGGGTTACATCTTGGAAAGGTCACCAGTTCATCACAGAGCCGCCACATAGAAACAAACAAGTGTTATTTGTTCACATTCACATCTTCAGGCAATTCAGCCATTTAACTTAACCTGTTTGTCTTTGCACTGTTGAGGGAAAACCACAAAGTTGGAGAGATGATGCAAATTTGTAGTTTCTGTGAGGTGACAGTGCCAACTGCTGTTCTTATAAATGATGGTCCCATTTTTAGCAAAACAGACAATAAAGCAAAAGGAGAGGCTACCATGTGACTAACAACTGAAAATGATGACAAGTTTCAGTCAGATCTTACTTACACTCTCATCCGAATATGGTCATTTCACAAATACCCAACATGGCGACATCCACAATGTCCAACTCGAGACTTCAAAACGTAAGTCCACAATAAATTGGTGATGTCACAGTAGGTTTACACTTGTTTACATCACACACTACAATAACACTTTGACCTCAGCATCCTAATTAGAAGTCAAAACCACAGCGTGACTGCAGCCACGAACGCACTCGCCTATCCGCAGTTCACCCAGGCAACGTGACCTCATGCACCTGACTTTGTACAAATAACCACAGAATAGTCATCTGCAAGATGCATTGTATTTCAATATGACATGATAACCGCTTGGGATCTTCTTTTAATTACCTGAAAACATATGTTGCTACAGAAGCCTGGGGATGATACTTTGCCATCATCTTCTCTGCCTCTGTGTGTGTGTGTGTGTTTGTGTGTGAGGGCGTGGTTGTGTTTGTACCCATGTGATTGTATATGCATCAGTGTGCATTGTGTGTTTCAGTGTGCAGATTAGGTGCCTCTGCATTCTCTTTTGGCTTACGGCAAATTTCTGTTTACTATGTGCTCATTATTGTTCTGGGCCGCAAGTCTCACCAGGGGATTTTGCCTCCTTGTAAATTAATCCTCTGTTATTACCAGTTTACATCAGCAACTCCGTGAAAATGGAATCTGGCTGTTGAATCCAACAGAAAAGTGAGAATAATTTGCCTTGAATAATTTTTTTTTTTTTGTAAAGTCGTTTCAGAAGAAATGAATAAAAATCGGGATGTTAATGTCTGGGATGTGTGGTGCCGTCTGTAGCGCACAGCATCCAAAATCAAAATTTTCATATCATTAGATTTGATATATTTGGTTGTTATTTTTAATTCATGAACCACTTTGAGTGAGATTATCTGCAGACCAGCAGCCAGGCAGGGAGTGATTGTGGGCCTGTAGACATTGTAAACCAGTTTTTCCTGGGGAGCGTTGAATGGTTCTCAGGTGCCGTAGGGCTGTATGGCAAAACTGCCTGAGAAATACATGAATGTCAGACCTGAGGAAAGTGCTCCATTATTCAAGCTGAAATTGCATTGCTCACCTTGATGCCTTTCCCTCTCTGGTCCCAAGGTAGCTGCTGAGTTGTCGCTCCTGATGGCCTCTTAAATGCCTCGCTGTCAGGACCGGCTTCTTTAATGAACACTGCTGCGCCTGCTGCTTTGCCACTGGTCACAGGTGTATGGCTTTTCAAGGCCGGGCCCCCCTTTGTTTATTTATTGTTCATAGGCTGTGTATACCCAACAGTCCCCTTAGTGTCCAGATGTCAACATGCAACAAGGGAGGGAGACACAAGGTTTGATCAGGATATGGTTCTATCTTCCTGTCATGTTGATGGGGTTTTTTTTTCTTCTTTTCTTTTCTTAGTTCGTCTCCAGGTGTAAAACAAGACGGTGCTAACTTCTCCTTTCACTGTTTGTTTACTCAGTCTCATGTGGAGGAGTTATTATTCTGAGGAGATAACAGGGCTTATCCAAACAGCTGGTTTGCCAAGACCTTTGGGGAGGCCTGCCCCTCAGTCTGTAATCTTTTCTGATTTTACACGTCAGGCTCATTCATTCATTAGCAGGCTAGCGTCCACTGGTGTTTCTCCCTGGCTGTTAAATTAGGCCGCTACGGGCTCCCTCCTAAGATGATGCATTATGCCTTCTACTCGGGGAGCAGTCAGGAGGAGGCAGGGGATGCAGGCCGGGAAAAACAAAAGAGAGTTGTTTTAAATTGTTGCCAGTGGAGTGCCTGAAGTAGGAAGGCTTCATGGTGGTTGAGGCGCATTGCCTTCCTCTGCGACGGTGAGCGTGACAGCACTGCAAAGCCCCCCTGGGAGGTATTTATTGTGCCATACAGCATTTTTTTTTGGTGTGTCTGTGATTCACTTCTGAAGAGCTTGAATAATTTTGGAGCAGGCAAAAAAAATCACCATCTTAATTGCCAGTATTTTATTATGCCAATCCACCAGCAGTTCACGTGCAGCATGTTGTATGTGCAGTGTGGTGGGTAAACAGACACAAAAGCTTTTCCTGACTCTCTTTCTCTCTCCTCCCCGTCTCACCAGTGTGACTGCCAAGTAGACTCCTCTGCTCTGTTGTACAATTTAGAATGTGATTGAGCTTTCACATCCACTTTCACTCTCCCAGTAAGTCTGCGCCGCTTATAGCCTCGATGTGCATTCACTGCCACAATGCTGGAGCAGAGAAGTGAACAGCTAACTGGAAATAGTCTGTAGATCTGTTTGTCTCTCAACATATCTGAGGTTGCAGTTGCAGATCAGAAATTTTTGACAGCGTGTTGTTTCATACTCTGATGGCTCATGAATTCAGAAAATTAGTAAATCTCTGTTATGAAAACTGGCTCTGTCAGCGTGCTAAGCTATATATCTGTCAGCAATTTAAAGGTTGTATTGACTCTTTGCGAATATGCCCCATTAGTCACCTTACTCAATAAGCGAGGAGCGACGTGCCATCTAAATCATTTCTGCAGCTGTCTGTCTGTCTGCTGCGCAGTCTAACACTTCAAATAACCTTAGCTGATTAGCCTTTCTTTAAATGGGAGAAAATGAGAACTTGCAGCAGCTCCAAAAGTTGGAATGTTTGTTAATTTTAATGACATGCATCCAGAGCTGCCAGGCTTGTTTGGTTTTTTTTTTTTTTTAGATTGGTGAAGTAAACATGAAAAATCAGCAAAAATAACACACTTTTAAAGTGAGATCTTTCATCCGGTGAAACTTCAAGTGTTTACACAGGAAATGAGCGAAGCAAGCGAGACAGCTTAGTTTTTTAGAGATGTAATGAAGCTCATTAATGATGAGATATTCTTTCCAGATGTTACGAATCCATAAGTCACACAGTAAAAAAATGATACGCTAACATACTGGATGATGCAAGTAGTGGGGTGACCTGCTGCGACTTCACTCTGGTGTCACTTTAGTTTTCAATGACAGTTTCAAAAAAGAAAAGTTGAAAAAAGAAAGACTTTTATGTGCATGTGCATGAAAAAGGGATCCACTCATTAAAAATTGCTCCATAGCACCACAAGTGGTCAGACACTCAACAGGAAACCGTTGAGTCACTCATTAGTCAAAATGGACTCTAGCTTATAGTCACACATGACCAAAAGCGTAAAAGTTAAGACTTTATTTACAGCAGAGAGTTTGTTAAAACAATAACACTATTTACCGCAGTGCACAGCAGAGAAGAAAAGAGTCTCTGAATCTAAATCTGATTCATGGGGAACGATGAAAAAAACAACAGCAAGGATATCAAAAATTCACATTAGTTATTCAAAAAATGAAATGACATTTTAAGTACAACACAGACAGACTGTGTTGGTGAAGCTCATTAAGCAAACATGTCAGTCAGGAGGAGCGAGTCACTGTCAGCATAGCAGGAGACTCTTCTGCTTTTGTGTCTAAAAAAGTTGGCAGTTTTGGGCAGGGTTTAACTTTTCTTTTTTTATATTTGTTTATTTGATGCGAAACTTGCAAGTAAATGAAAAAGCTCATGATCCAAAAATGTTATCAAATGAAGACTGGTTGATGAAAATTCAGTGGATTGGCACATCAGGGTGCAGGTTCTTTTCAGCTCCCAAAGGGGGGGCATGAAAACCCCCTCAGCATCTGTGTCAGTCACTTTATAAACATCCACTGTGTGTTCATGTCAGCTAAACTTGTTCCTCTTTGTGTTTTAAGTGTGCAGTCATGATTTTCAATGGTCTATTTGCCTAAAGAGTCACTTTATATTTAAAATGCATTATATTTTGAAGTATCCGAATAGGCTGAAGTATTTGTGATTTCCTTTTTTTTGTGTGTTTTTCATACTGGATGTAGTTATCCAGCTCTCATCAGCATGAGTATGATGGATGACAGCTGCTGCTCGGCTGCTGTGTCTCATTTGCCCAGACAATGTGCTTCGATTTGTCAGCTGATGGTGATAAAGCTTGTCAAAACCCTTTTCCTGGTATTCGTTGTGGCAGCAGGACTGACCCGCTGACCTGCACGAGCCGCTGCGACACAAAGGGATGAAATGGAAGTTCCAATTCATGTTAAATGTACGAGGAGGAGGAGGAGGATGGTTGTTTTGATTTTTTTTTCTCTGTTCCCAGTGTGAGCGCACACCTGTCATTTTGGAAACGTCGCTTTCTTCTAACCAGTTTTTGCTCGGGGTCTCAGACTCCTTAAAAGTACAGTGTGTCCTCTGGGCTTTTGTCTCTTGCTGAGACAATGTGGGGCTCATTAACTGTCTGGCAGGAACAAATAATAGCCTAGGTGCAATGTTGTAGGGTTTAATTAACAACAATGCTGTCACACAATACATATACAATATCAAAATTCATTCCTGCCGAGAAAAAGGTTTTTACACCACCAGATTGTGAGTTTAAAGATAAAATATTCTCCATGACATTAGCAGGTTTACACCTCTAAAAATTGCATTATGTTAATCACAGAATAACTAAACTGTACAGTCGGTTTAATGAGGTTACAAACGAATGGAAAGAAAAAAGATTTTTTTTGCAGATATTTGTTGCCGTGATAATTACATGCAACACGGTTTACGGGTTTATCACATAGTGCACAGTTGAAGGTGGTAATTGGGATTTCAGGTATGTTTAAAACCTCATCGAGCTTTGGTTGATGAAAAGACAGAAGGTCCTACTCGTCATGTAGACTTTTGAGAGTGAGAGATGAATAATTTCCTGTAATCACCCGCCCTCCTCTCCAGGGCAAACTAACCTCTTTTCATCAAATCTCACCTGAGGTTTGTTTTATCACCTGAATAAACCAAGTGATCCTCTGTGACTGAAACTAACATAAATACACTAATACTTAATTTACAGTATAACAATGGTGTTTCAGGCGAGGTGTTCATACAGATATAGATGTGTTTCTCTCCTGTTATTTTTAACCTGCTTTCTCACATTTTTTGTGTGGAGAAAATAAACCTAAATCCTGTTGAAATACATGTGAAGGTGTGATATTTTGGTAGCAGTAATAATTGTATAATCTTTACAGTTATTTAACACAGAGCTTCGTTTGTTCTCATTAGGTTTGGGGTTCAAGTTAGTGACAATTATTTTTTTACATGATATTATTCAGACTTTATGTTTATGTTAAAGCATAAAGATGTTCGTGTTTTTCGAACGAATGAAGGAATTGAAGCTTTGCTGCTCTGAGCTCCTTTTGTCACCACAGCGCTTATTTTGTGACTCTGTAATTTTGGTCTCATAGTTTTTCCTCCACGAGCCTGATGTTGTCGAGCAGGCAGAGGTATTCCTCTGATCTCCCACATGTCGGCTTTCTGCACGGAATCATAAAATGTTTGGCAGGTACAAAACCAACATTTAAACATTTATTTCCACAGACTGGATCATTCCACGCTGCTCTTCTTCTTTACTGGAAAGTACATTAAGTTTGCTGCAGAGGCTGCAGGAATGTTCTGGAAAGATCACAAGACACAAGTTTATGGAACTTTGAATTTTTTAACTCAGCTTTCATTTTAATTCAGATTTCAGTTTGGTCTGACAGTCATAAGATAACTAGTGTTTGCTGCACTGCCCTTGCTGTTTATCTTGCACATTTTAAGTCCCATAAACCTCAACTTTGAGGTTTATGAATCTGTTTAGAATCATTAACAGTTAGAATCAGTTTTTTCCCATATTGTTTTAACATTTTCCCTGATGTTATTGAAGTAAAAGCTGTGTGATGGATTCACAGTGAATAATGTACAGAGTGCTGCGCCCATGCTGGATGTCACTGGGTCTGAACAGTTTCCAACACGTGAACCTGGTCACAAACAGGTTATTAACAGTCGAGGAGAGTATCAAAGCTTTTTAACCCTCATGACACTGAAATAAAATCTACCCATTTACCTTCACTCACAGAAAAGAAAATCATTTTTTCTGTTCTCTCTTTTTAAATTTTCTCATCCCAACCAGTTGCAAAAATACAGACAAGCATTGCTGCAATTTGCTCTTTCTAAGTGCTTTATTTGCATGTCTTTCATCAGCGGCTGACCATGATGGACCATGTGGGTTTGATAACAAATTGTTCTGAAAAAACGAAGTGAAAGATGATAACGTGCTACAGTGTTTTTTTTTCTAAAAAGCATGAAACAGTGTTCAGCTGTAGAATCACAGACTCAAACCACTGGGAGCGTAATGTGTTGTGTTTCCCCCAATGGGGTCTTCAAAGTATTTTTCAGTGTTATTAAAAAGAAGAGCAGACCAGCGCTGACATGCAACCCACACAGGGGCCATGGCAACAGACCAAGAGCTTGTCATCTGTACCCACAGTCCCACTGTGAGAGCCCAGTATCTCTGCATAGGACCATCACTTTCTCTTTTTATTGTGTCTTCAAGGCAGAAGCGTGGTGTAAACAATTTTTAAAAAAATTATGAGCCTGTATGTCTTCCAGCAGCTCTGTTAGGAATTGTTCTAACAGTCTACCTTGTTACAGGCATATTTGGCTTGTTGTGTGTGTTATAAGGAGCGGATGAAGTGAGGGGGGGGGGGCGGAGGTGGTAGAGGCTGGCGGTGTTGTTCTGGGAATATTGCGGATAAAGAGAAAGCGAGGTGGTCGTGCTCTTGTTGTAACAATTCCGACTTTGATCATCCAGACTAGACCTCGGATGTCTGCAGAAGCTGCTGTTATTGGTATTTGCAGCAGAGACAGCATCTTGGCATTTTGCTGTAAGCTGAACGTAGACTGGCTTTTATTGCTTTCCGTGCACAATTTGTTTATGCATAAGTTGGCACACAGATAAATGCGGTGCTACTGATAAATAGCAAGGCAACTATCTATTGTCATCTATTGGTTCACTGCCAGTGAATTTTAAACTTGTCACATCCCAAGTATTGAGAGAACCTGAACAAATGGAAAGCATTTTTGCCCTTTTGAACCACAGGAGGTTCAGCCTTCATTGACTTTTAATAAAATGCTACTTGGGCTTTTTTTTTTTTTTTTCCCTTAGTGGCTTTAGTGGCTTAAAAACTTTCCGGTTGCTGTTAATGCCGTTCATCTGGCCAAATTATTGCCTTGCGTCTAAATGATCCAAATTGCAGCCTTACAGCTCTCACAAGCTGTTTCTTAAATGCCACTTAGCTGCTGGAGCCCGGAGTGTGCTCTTGTTGATTTATTAGGTGGTGGAATGGCTGAAAACCAGCAGAGCGACAAGGAGACGTATCCACTCTAGAGGTCACCCACCTTGTGACTGTCTGCCTCATAGTTCAGAAACCTGCAGTCGCTTGCTTGCTCGCTTGCTTGCTTGCAGTCTTTTGTCTGTTGAAGTCTGTTTCAGATTCTGAGATATGCATCTGAATGCATCTGCGTCTCCAGGGGATACCTTTGATGAATATTTCATAAACCACAACGGGCCTTTTATTACAGGAGATTGGTCGTATTCAAATAACGTGTTCACCTCAACAATAAGCAACAGGATTCATTCAGCTCCTCTGACAAGGGGCAGATTGTTCTTCTGCTTGGCACGATGGTTACCAGGCAGGGAGAGGCACAAAGGGAAGATGCAACGTGGAACAACACAATGACGGGGAGAAAAGAGAAATGGCACGACACAGTCATAGCACAGGCCCTTGTGATGCTTAACTTCATTTCCTTTTTCATTTTTTTTCCCTGGTTGTTGATACTGAGGGAAGACATATTTCACGTTAGAGCTTGTGAAACTCAGGGACTGTCATTTGTCACGTCCCAAAAAGACCGTTTAACACCATCTTTAAAGGCCTTATGAGGTCCCTCTGTTCCCTTCTTACAGTTGGCAAGTGACGATAAAAAAGTACACTCTTGGCCATGTTGAAAGGTCTTTTTTCCCCATGTTATTGAGGTGTGGAAAAAAGACACTATTTCCTCTTTCTAGTTTATCGGGAGGTTGGCTAAAACTTAAAAAAAGAAAAAAAAACATGTTGAAAGCAGATCAAACATTGGCTAAATGTAAGTTAGCAAGGTTTCATTTTCAGCCTGGGTAGGGTCGATGTCACATTCGTTTGAACACGTAACTTTGTGTCTGGGAAAAACTTCTGAGGCATATTTATAACAGTAGGACTGTGTGCTATGGATTTTGTAAAAAGTTATAACTGCCAAAAAAAAAAAAAAAAGATTAAAAAAAGGAAAATAGGTACTTCTTAAGCAAAAAGTCTGGGAAAACATAATATTCCCCGAGCTGCTGTACAAAGAAAATACAACCCTTTGTTGTTTTCACTTTGATTTTTATTGAGATCATAGAAACAAACAGTGCATCGAACAACAATATGTCCCAGTCCCTGAGTTTGCTTCACAATGGCGTGTTGACCAGAAGTACTGAATAGCTCCCAAAGTTCTCCCAGCCCTCCTCCCTCCAGAATGCAGCTCTATTATGGGCACAGTAGCACGTATCAAGGTGATTTATTGCCAGCGAGAGTTCAAGTTGTTTAAAATGACTGGTGTGATTAGTCATATATGCTTCAGAGCTGGAAAAGGGGTGCACGGCGCTCCTGTAAATTAGCAGCAGCTGCAGACTGTAGTCGACCACAGCAAGGTGGTCAAACGTGGTAAAGCGGCGAGTCGCCGGGGGGACGAGGAGAGAAAGTGGGTCAAAACACCCCCTTTCAGGTGTGAGTAGGCTGCCGGAAGAGAAAGGTAGGCTATGTTCGAGACTCCGAGGCTCCACAGTGGATTGATTTCGGCAATGAAAATAAAACAGGAGAGGCATGATAGTCTGCCAAAATTTCACACTGCACAAATATGCTCCATTTACTCCCTCAGATATCTCCACGCTCCATTATTCCTGACAAAAAGGTGCTCCTGGAGAAACCTTTTTATTTGGTAACTGGTTTTTGTTTTTAAAAAGAATTATTTCCTCTTTCCTCTGCTTTCTTTTTTTTTTTTTTTTTTTTTTTTTAGCCTAAAGTGCTCTAAAGAAAACATTTTTAACCTTGGCTGTTCACACTGAACATTTGGAAATATGCTTGTATGCCTTTCTATCCCATTTTCCAAAGACTGAAGCCATTCTCACGTCTGTGCATTTAGCATAGCTTTGAGGTGATTAGCTTAACCAGCACAAAGGATTGAAACAGGAGGAAACAGCCTGGCTTCCTGAAAAGCTTAAAGATATGCAACCAGCACTAATAAACCTTATTGATTAACAAGTTATATCATGTTTTTTTAATCCTAGACATGTTTAAAAAACAACAGCTTGTGATTTAGGGGGATTCATTTGTTGTTAGTATTTTTATCCTCCTTTTACTCTTATTTCAAGTTTATCCATCCTTCCATTTAGCAAAGGAATAGATGCACTCGTTACAACTCTGACTTTAGATTTTTATTCATACATGAGCTTTAGGGGTGCTGTTAGTTAAGCTTTTGTACCTTTGAAAAGAATCAGGCTACCTGCTTCCCTCTGCTTTTAGTCTTATGCTAAGTAGTAGTGGAATATTACAAAGTACATTTTCTCTAGTACTTTTCTTAAGTACACCTTCAAGATACTTGCACTTTACTTGAGCATTTCCTTTTAATGCAGTTTTTTTTTTTCCAAAACGTTGCAATTTTTTTTTTACACCTAACCCTAACCCCACCACATTAGTCTGAAAGCTTTGGTTACTTGATACATTTTCAGAACAGTAAAAGTCATGCACCTCCTGACTGTAAAATGTGTCTTCACAAAGCTAAGAACAGGCTGTTTTTGTAACTTTATAGAGATTCATGGTTTTCAAATACAAATATATCATGATTTTATAGAATATGATACACTGCTCTGATTAAGCCACCTAAGAGTAAAAAAAGA